>JAENRT010000054.1:8862-49783 GCA_032173475.1 Amanita phalloides | reverse complement strand
AACTAAAGACGCAGATTGATTCGAATCACTACGCCTGGCATTCGAATAGTATTCTACATGGTAGATTTATTAAAGCTGCATTTTTACGCTGGGGTTTTATTTCAGGATCAATTTCTTTGGACATTCCTCTCGCAGCTTTGATAGGGTTCCAATTTGTTTGTTTGGACCTCTAACATTCCAATAGGCAGATGATTTTTTTCCTTTCCATAAATATTTCATTTTCATGTGAATGCACTGGATATGCAATGGAAGTGAGGTAAGTATTTGCGGATCAGGCAAGAACTCGTGTGTGATTGTCATATGTTATGCGTTATCTCTTTAGAGAACATTTTTTTTTTTCCTATTTTGAGTTATAATTAATATTATAAAGGCTTTTTATTGGCCATTTTATAAAATGTGTTATTAGCCTATGCTTTACTCGTTTTTTTTGTTTGCATTATTACCGCCTTCCGTCTTTTTTTATTCAAAAGTAAGATTTAAAGGAAGGATATTCACTTTATTACTAGGTTGGGGGAATTTCTGAAACTTTGGGTCTATGGACACAAATGGGTTCCTGACGCATATTATCCTCGGTATTGTCCGTGCATAAATACACGATCACTCTAGATTGTAGTACTATTATGTCATTGGAATATGTGCGCACTGTACTTGTCCACAGTATTAGATATGTATCTCCTAGGATTTCCCTTTGTATGTGAGGATAGTGATAGATAAGAAGTCCATAACTACTATCCAATGCAATTTGCACTGTAACGCGATTTGGCTTACACTATGTTTCGCTTGTGTTGACTTGCAAAATAAATTGAAGATTCATCTTGTTCTAAGATGGATTGGCAGTAGATTGTTGCTATTAACTGGGACACACTCAGCTGATTGTAGACTTACATGATCATACGAACCTCACCATATTCACGTAAACCTCACACCAAATTCTCTTCGCTAACTTGGTTTCGCTACTTCACAGATGCATATGTTAGAATAATAGTGGCAAATAGTACTATGCTTACACTGGCCGAAATCTGCGATAGTTGATTATTGTAATTGTCCAGCTCACCTGGTTAGATCGAGGCTACTGAATACATCTGAATTTTTCAAGTGTTATTTGGAGATTTGTGCTGCAACGAGATTGGGGATCTGTAGCTGCTTCGTTTCGTGATGGTCCATTATGCCACAATATGCAGATCTCGCATATTGCTTCATCAATTGTTCATAGTTAGATTTTTGCATAGCCCGCGGGCTAATCGCATGGTGTACATGTTAATCTATGATATATTGGGGCTAATTGCCCAGGACAGTATTTAGTAGTGAGCTCTATAGAGAGGTTGAGAGTAGTAGTTTCTCGTAACAAAAAGATCATAACCACAACAACCAATTAATGTAGGTAATGGCCACTTAGTTTGTAATGCAGAAATGACGCTAAGATCGGAGCAGTTGGGCTTTTTGATCAATGTAATATGACAGCATATACTAAATGGCGTTTATAGATGTAACATATTAAAAACTAGATGCCGTCTGGTTCTAACGCAACGTTAACTCCCAGGTAGTTTCTGGTACAGGCTCTGTTTGCGACTGCTGGTAAAGTAGCGCAGTTTGTGCAAGTCCTGCGCGCATAGATCGGTATGGGAAAATACCAACGGGCTAGGGTTACTCTTGGTCTTTGACCTTCTTTTAAGTGTTGTCGTCTAATTCGTTTGTGAAGGCTGAGTATATGGTACTGTATAATGCTCTTTATTGCTTAATAAGATATGCCAAAAGGAATACTTTCCATTTTTTCTTGATCATTTGATCATTGGAGACACTATGGGTACCATTTTTTCCAAGTGGAATCTTTTCATTTCGATGCTTTTTCCTCCACATATGATAATTAGAAATTCTATTTTTAGATGAACCATATCATCTAAGTTCCACCAAAGGTGTAAAACATTATGTCGCTGAATTGTTAATCATCTGCGCTGGACATTTCTACTTTAGCCATTCACGTTGAAATGAATACTTTTGGAGTAGAGCTCCTTATTGCGTTAATACTCTACTATTAAGTAAAAATTTAATATCTATTAAACAACCAATTCTTAGATATTTCTACAATTTTAGTAGGATAATGGTTAGGATCATGGGCAAACAATTCTTGTGATATAATTGAGGTTTAAAAATACCAATACCAAATAGACATAATGCCATCCTTAATTCCAAACTAGGATGTGTTTGTGCTATGGTTTTAGTGCGGGCTGTTTTGGGTTTGACAAGTAGTATCAGAATATAAAGACATGACATCTAAAATCCAGTAAATCTTCACGGATTTCCTAGCTCTTAAAATTAAAATTTTATTAGATCGGTTGCATCGTTTTTACTCAGACGCTCTTAGGAATATATGTTGTGGCGGCAGTTCTGATGTGGAATAGATATTCGTTCTTGTTCTGGATTGCACGGCATGAGTTCGCCATGCGCTGGAAAAGTGGTTGAATGTAGAGAGAGACTCGCTCATCTGTTTCTCAAGTTCTCGTTCCGATATGCGGGCAGACTCAAAGCTTTAGATCGTAGGATTCTGTGTGCTCCTCAGGATAAGTTACATACGATATCGGACTTTTTGCTTGACATTCTTCTGCAGGAATAGGCTGGCGTTAGGGCTTGCTGTTTCATCTACCTTGATGCCATAGATGTTGTGATCGGATTTCGTTGATTTTGGGGATCTCCACCAGGTAGTGCTTATTGGTCAGTGTGACGCACTCTCTGGGTAATACGTATTCAAATATTTGTACATTTAATACCCCATTATAACGGTGTTATACTTACTATGGACTTATCACTCGTGATTATAAAATAATACTCGTAAAATGGTGCGTGTCTAGTGTTTGCCTTTGAGTACGACTTATCTTTTTCAATATTTTATTCGTGATTAGATTTCACGCGAAGCTTTTCTTGCTTGTAATCCATAGATATGTCGTGCCATGATATACTGGGTTTTCTACTTCATATCCTCATACGCACGATGTGCTCATTAATATTTCTCAATTAGGCTATCTTTATTCACTTGTCTTCTCACTTATTAACTGTTCTGGACTATTGGCTGTAACTGTATACTAGACTCGAGCTTATTAGGATAACATGTTAACTAATTCACATTTTTGTGTGTTTCCGTTATTGCGTTGTTATAAACCGCCTGGACTTTGCTTATTCTTTCTTTCAAGGAAAGGGGAATTTTCATTCAGGATAATAGATTCTTAACAAACTCCTCATCAGGAACATTAAATGACATGTTATGATGGGTGCTCTGAAGGGATGAGCTTAAGTTCTCTCCTTGTACAAGACACGAATATTTCAATCGAGATAATTAATATTGGATAACTAAATTTTGATTTTCTTGTTCTTAGGGCACTTTATCAAATACTGTGATGAAACATATGTTAGGGTATTTTATTTAGATCGGCACAATCTCTACTCATGCTAATCTGTCAGTTATCAAGATATTGTGACTGACCGAGTTAGTTTTCGTTAGGGGTCCACTCATCTACTTGTTTTAATAATGATCGTATGGAGATCAGACTTTCCTCCGAATGTGCAGGTGACCGATTGGGGAGGCGATTCGTTAGCTAGTTATGCACCAATCGGGATGGAGCTGGGTTTTCGAACGCGGACGTGGAAGAACTCCTCTCAGTTGTGCTCTCTGCTCGCTATGGGGTGATAGCAGACTTTTTTCCGAGTCTAGTCTATAAACTGTTCGAGTAGATGATGTCGCAGCTCCTTGTCTGTTGTGTAGACGCTGGGCTCAATTCATGTTGTGAACTCCACAATGATCTACACTTCTAGTTGATGTTACTCGCCAGCTGCTATTTGGAGTGTAATTTAATTGGATTATCGCAGATTTTCGCGTTTCTGTATACGCAGGTTCATGCATTATGCGATAATTTCCGTTGACACTCGCTTCGTCCCAACAGTCAGTGTCTCTGTACCTGACTAGCACATAGTGCATGACTTCAGTCTTGGCGTGGTTACTCGCGTAGTCATAGTTGATTCATGTATCTTTAACATGCCAGATTGGGGGTTTATTTTTCGAGTGCACCATTAGTCTGCGGCGTTTGTACGCAATGCTGTGTGGGCGTTCTGGTTTATCGTCTGCGATAGGCAAGTTGTCCTACTCAGGACATACATTGTGTGGACGACCTTCGCTTTCCATTTTCAGTTTCGTGATGTTTAGGACTGGGATAAGTAGATAGCCGAGGGGCTCATCGAGGCTCTTGTTTGGATGATTCTTGGCTGCGTGGCCGTATGTCTCGTCACTTTGTTTCTTCTTCTGACTGCATAATCAGAACTGCATTTGGCGGGGGCGCGATCATGCGTAATATATCAGTTTCATTGAGGACGGCATCGGCAGCTGGTTAATACAGTAAGCAGTACGTTCGTTCTTGGCATCTTCATTATAGTAAATAGATGATGTCGCTACGTTGATAAACTCACTAGAGTACTTTGCTCACATCAACGGTATAGCTCACTCGCGTCCCGGCGTCCGATGTTCAGGGTGATAAATTGACGGCACCTGTGCATGTGTAGGGACTGAAGCAAAGTGAAGCGTTGTGCTGGGTGCGATGCAATCGTGCCTGACGTCGCTCTTGTGAGAGGCGAATCAGCATGGGTCCTCTGTGCAAAGATAGCGGTCTAGATAGCGTCGACCATGTACACGCACATGTTGTTCTGAGAGTCAAGATGCTGTTGCCTAGGCGCAGCGTTGTGTTTAGTCGTATATAGAGGATCAGCGCAATGCCTCCTAATTGGTGTCTCTGCAGTGGTTCCTACGGTGATGTTGCTTCTGGTTGCACTGAGGCTGATAGTCAAGCACTCGCCACTAGATACTACGCGAGATTCATCTTTACTAATATTAACCTGCACGCTACCTGCTGGGGTTCCACTCTCTCCATATCCTCTTGCAAAGTATTTCTCCATAATACGTTTATTGTCATGTATTCCAAATCCCGATTCATGTCACACCCCTGGTGAGAATTCCTTGGTTGATATAATCACGCTCATTGAAGAGCGGGCAAGCGCAAAGTAATCGGAGAAATCTGATTTGAGTGGATAAGAAACCAGCAGTGTAAACTTGAGACATTGTTGAAAACTAGAGAAAAAAATTTAATTAGCCAAATTTCTTTTGACGAATAGAATAAAGAATGGTGGCTTATGGCTGTGCTTTATTTTTCTGTGACAACTTGTTATGAACCAACACGCAACGGCTGACAAAACTTTGTCAGAGAGACGGTTTTTCATCAGTGATGCACTATAAAGCATATAGTATCTGGGCTCCTTACAATCTCAGATATACAAAATCTCTAACGACGATGTAGCCAGTATAGTATTGTGTGTGTCGTATTTATGAATGATATCCTCGGACATCCTAATCTAGTCAGGCACGCCGATCTGAAGACAGCTACGCTCCTGACAATAGTGTGTGTTGTAACGACAGAAGTCGCCTCAGCAACCTTTATACATAACAATCCAAAATAGAGAAAGGGACGAAAGACCTCTTATATAAATATATGCAATAATTGTAAATGGGCAAATAGGGTGTGCGTGAAGCCTTTACAGGGGATCGACCCTGTTATCTGCATAAGCGGCCCGAAATCCGTGGCTTTTTACTGTGTGGTGTGCAAAACCATGACATTTAAGGACTGTCAGTCCATTATGGAATTTTAGATTACGTTGTTTTCCAACCCAGCCACTCCGATGCGTCACACCATATGTTTAATCAGTGTTCCCACACTGTCAATATAATTCAATCAAGGTAAGTGAACATTTGGCATTAAAGCACACATTGAAGCATACCATCATGTACTTGAAATGGTATCCTCGCTACCATTAAGCAGATTCGTTATCCACAATCATGGGTGAGTGGATCTGTACAGATTAGGAAGAGAGTGTCAGTAGTGCACAACCATTCACTAATAGATCCCATCAGATCAGATAGAGGGCATCAGCCATATTTTGATCTCCGATTCTTGAGGGACCTGAGTCAGCAAATCACACACAAACTATCTAATACATTTTATGGTAATACCTCATAGACTCCTATTGCTAGTAGATATGTGACTTCTCCTAGTGATTGTCCTTAAAGCGTCGCAGGGCCCATAACCTGTTGAAACATTAAACACAAATGCAGCACTAGACTAAGTAAGGTTCCAACTACTTACATTTGCTTGTATAGTTGCTTACTAAAACTGTTTGTTAGTTTGAAAAAACTGAGGGACTTGACGACCAGAATGCCCTCCTTATATGCAATTTGAGAAACCTAACCTTACAATGTGTAATTACCTATTCTAGACATATTACTAATGGTTTGGTACCTTAAATGAGTCATTCTGAGTCTTATTCTATTAATAATCCTTCTAGATTATTCTATATGACTCATGCGCAGTCATAATGATGTTATGCGCAGCAGTGCACAGCAATGCGCAGTCATGTCAAGTCATGATATATTTATAGATGTTTCTAGATCTTCTATATTCTAGAACATTTATTCTAGAACATTCCATATTCTAGAACAATATATATTATTAAGTTAAATATGAAACACATATTAAATAGTTATTAATTGATTATCTTATCTATTATCTTATCTTATCTATTATCTTATCCATTATGTAATATAGATTAGATTAAATAGATTGATTAAATAGATTAGATTAGATAACAATTAAAAACAATTTCTATCTAGAGTTTTTTACACTGTTGTGATCCATGTTTAACAAGGAGTTGGACTAAGATGGCAGCCTGCTGCAATCTCAGATGTGGTTGGTGGTGGCTTGTGTCAACATGGAGGAGGTCATGCTGCAGCTCGCGAGGAGTGTAAACAACAGTGATCAGATGCGCTCTCATCCAAAAGACTCTGGTTTTGGTTTTTTCTGTTTTCTTTTATTCTTTTTGTGTCTCTTGTGATTTTGTGTTGCTGATTATGATATTGTTTTGTCACAGCCCATCATATGTTTTCCAATCCAAGACTGAGTTTCAAATTCTTCTCTTTCTCTCTCCTGCAATGGACGGGATTGTAGAATGTCAGAATAGATCCCATTGTGGCCTGCTTAGGGATGATGGTATCAGCATGGCCTGCTGCTGTTGAAATCTTGGTGCACCAGATCCTGGACTACTAAAATGACTGTAGATCAGTTCTGTCCATTCATTCCCTCTCACCCATCACTCTTATCATCATCCCTCTAGGTCATGTGTGGCCTCTGATGACATTAGACCTGAGTTTGAAGATCTGGCATTCTGTGCAGGTCTGTCAGTTCTAGTTGGAATGTACTAGAAGGTGCCACCTTGCCCCATTTGTCAGCTGAAACATCACTGGGAAAATTGAAAGGAAGGGCAGTCATCATCATTATCAATCACTTCCAATTCGCTGATGTTTCCTTATCTCATAGCCCTATCATTCAAATATTCACCAGCAAATATTTGAATGATCAGCAACTTGAGCAATAGTGGGTTGAGCAAGAGTAGGAAGCCAGGGGAGAATCGTCAGACAACAGGCCCAGTGGCCTGTTGATTGGAACTTCATCCATGCCTTGGCTGCCTTTTTCTTGCAGGAGTGTCTAGACGGGATTGCTCAGACCTTGACCACATATCATAGGCTGTCATTAAGTCCTCCTGACGGCACCTGGCCTTTGGCACACAGGTTGTCTCACTATTCAATGCTATTTAATGAACAAGCACTTGCCTCAGCAGTTCAAAGGACTCCACCACAGTGAACTGCTTTGGAAACTTTTCTCGAAGTCATTGAAACAAGACTTCAGTTTGACACCAATTTGTTTTGACCTTTTACACCCTCTCCAGTTTGGCGCTCTGTGCTTGCATGATTGCATGATGAAAATATTTTTATGAAAGAGGCTCAGCATCCTCGGATTCTGAATCTTGTTTTGATTGAGAGGGTGATTCTATGCTGAGGGAAGCAAAAATGTTTTGGCAGTCATCTTAGATGGCATGTTGAGAATATGAGGCTGCACAGAGCATTCACTCACATGTGGTGTGGAGGGTATATTGTGCCTTAGTTTGGCAGTCTGATCTATGTTTCAATCATGGTTTCTACTGGTCAATGTGTGTCTAGCTTGATGCTCCTTTCAGCACTGGTGATGATGTTTGTAACAACATGTGAATCAAACTCTGACCATCGAGCCCTCACTTGTTATGAGCTCACGCCCAACACACTAACCACATCCTAGAGGACACAGACCCACAGGCCTTGTCGAGCAGGGGAGAGAAGGGAAGGGGGGAAAGGGTATATTGGCTATAGACAGAGTCTTACTGGGCATAAGAGAACATGCTTAAGTCTGGGAGACTCAAGCTACTTGCACTACTATATACTATCTACCAAGACCCTTGCCACTACTAGTACCCACTGGCACCTCTACAGCATCCATGGCTTCTTAATTGTCTGTATGAGCGCTGTCTCTGCACTGTCACCATTGCTATGCATCTGGGCACAGCACATCTTCTGGACTGGGTCTGGGTTGCCCTAAGACCTTGTAACCATAAGGGGCTATATCCTTAAGGCCTCCTTGTCTCCATAGGCCGTGCTGCAATCCATATGACCATATGCACTGCACTGCTGCTTCCTGATGTGTTGATGGCATGATCCTGATGCACTGATGCGACATCGATCATGATGCCATCAAGGGTGGCGATCCTCTTGCCTAATCTGGCTGTCTTCCTAGTATAGTGTAATGGCACCTTTGTATAGCCATTGTCTTGTCCCATGGTGGGTGGCTCCCATGTGCTAACCATGCAAAGTGTTCCCAGGCTTCCTCCTAAGGCTCCTGCCAGTATAAAGACTGTGATAGTGGTCCCAGACCACTGATAGATAGATTGAAAATGTGATGCCAATTTTGTGATCATAACATCACTAATGCAATGAGCAAGTTTTCCAATCCAATGCAGTATGGTGCACATAATGGACAAAAGGCTCGAAGTCAGAAAAGTGTATGCCAATGCATGGCATGCATTGTCAGACATTTTATATACAACTCAACATATATCAACCATCATTGTCCACTGATTGGCAACTCATGTCCACTCATTGTCCACCTGATGACAATTGCATGGATTACACAAAGTCATGAATTAGATTATCGCATAGGCAAACATAAACATGGCAATGAAAAAAATTTATTTGCACAGCCTGAATGACTCAACCACTATGTCCCTTCCCCCAAAGGTGCCTGCAATGCCCCAGGGTGCAACTGTGACAGTGGCAGTCCTTCCAATTGCCTTCTGAAGTGTTCCAACACATAGAGAAGAGGTGTGTCTCTGCACCCATCCTTACTGGGCAGCACATTGCATCAAATGCAATCACAGGTGACTGTCTCACTGCAGCTATTGCACACAGTCCACCCACTCTCACATACAGTACTTTGACAGGTAGTTCAAGCCTGCATGCAGATCCCCTAAGCATATGGGCTGTCATCCCACCTGCAACTGGCAGTGTACAACAACAATGAACAAGTTCTGCTCAGCAACACCAAGCCACACCCAATCACCAAACTTCTCGATCCACCCAACATTGTATGTCCAGAAGAAGTCCAGTTAAGGCACCTGGTCCAACCACAGTCCCAACATTCACTGCCACTAAGAATACAATTATCATTGGAATTTGGCCCTTTGTGGTACGTACTTCAAAAACCATCCAAGAGGATAGATAGCATGTAATAATGATTATCAGATATCCAAATCCACTTTGTATCCCAACTACCCACCACCTTCCCTGGAATTTCAACCTCATGACTTTGGAGCCATCATTGAAATGTTAACAGAGGCCAAAATGACCTTCAATCTCCATATTACCAAAGAGGACCCACACCCCTGGAAAAGTATCAATGAGCAGCTACATATTCACCTTGAAATGAACAGATACCACCTACCTTTGAAGCCAAACGATGACAGCAAGAACTTCAATTGGCTGTCATGGGACCTGGTCACCAAGGCAAAGGAAAAAAAGGATGGTACTGTACCTCTCAAGATGAATCAGGTGTATATGTCTCAGTTCACCTATGCCTACATACGTCAGATGGCAATCCCCCATCCTGAGCAACTAAATAGTTACTTACTTATCATTGGTAAGTTAAGATTTCTATTTGGCAGCACGTTGCTGACATGGAATGGCCTCAGTCCCACTTAAGGGAAATCTACATGGGCCAATTATGCTGATGGGTCAGCTCCATGCATGCTTTCCCTGGCACTTGATGGCAAAGCATGAATTCCTGAGGCTATCTATTCCGAAAGGTAGAGATATTGACAATTGCATACCAGGCTATTGTCTGATTGAGGACAATAATCCTGTAAATGATGAGTACAACCCAAATGTTGTGAGTATCATTTAATACTGTCCTTTTTCATTGCACTTCCTATATGCCTCTATCCAGCCACCATCAAACACACCAGCACCACCTGTGCAGGCACCAGGAGCAGTAATGGCTTTCCATCCCTTGCCTACATCCGTTATCACTGACAGCTGTTCATAGATACTGGCTCCTCAGGTGCCATCTACCCCACATGTAGTTTGTCCCCATTCTTTATATCTGGCAGTGACCTGTATTAATCATGAGTTCATAGATACCTGCTCATCATACCTGATCACCCTCACCTATGGTTTGTAAACTTGTTCAGTCAACAGCCTCCACATCCTCACATGTCAAATTAGGCTTCAACTCGAAACAGCCATGTCTGACAGAACCCATCAGAGCCTAGGGACTTCCCAGTGCCCAATGTTGCACAATTAACCCCCACTCTTCTCACCACTTGAAAAATCATGTCAGAAATGGCCAGGGTGACCACAATTATAGACTGATCACACTGTTCAACAATCTGCCCCATGCTTTCATTCATTTGGTCAGATCAATGATGGACAATAAGGCCTATCAACCGGAAATGGGTCAGATCAATTGCAACATTCAAGATAAGGCAGCATTACTTACTGCACAGTTCTCCCCCTTTGGCACATACATCATGACATCCTCTGTCTCATTCCTTTTCACCTGAAGATGGTGTCCATAGAGTTGAATTTCAAGCTGGTGCTCAAATACATGCATTTGGCAAGGCCCCTGCATGCTACACCTATCATGGGGCCATTTCTGCACACATCAATGACAGCAAGCACTGGAATATAATGGGAGATGGGACATACTACATGCTCAACTTATCAACTGATTCATTGTTGGTTTCCTCTTCTTTGCTGGATGAATATTGCCTGGATGGAGCCTTGGCCACCTTAGCATTAATCCACCTTCTTGTTGAGCCTTACCCTATCAGCCCTTTTCTACTATATGCAGCCTGTTTCAGCAATGCAACCTGCTTAACTTGAAACCCTGATCACCTCATTGCCCTAGTTCCAGATAAACAAGTGCGACACCTAATTTCAGCTATCCTTGCTTTCAAGACCACAATCACTTTGTCACTGGCTGAAGCCCTTAGACATCCAGTTGCATCTCGTGCTTTGGAACTGGGGCTGGTTGAGGTTAGTATCATTTTAATCCTTTCTGTTATTACTTACATTCTTCACTCCTCATTTTCATCCAGCTTGACTTCTTCCATGAAGCTCGGGAAGAAGGCCTTCATGGGTTGCTCATCATGCAACTTCTAGCTATGACGTTACTGGGTCATGCTGACCCATGGTCTCACTGATGTTTCCTGGCTTTCAGTGATGGTTTCAACCTCAAATTCCTGGGATTAGATTGGCTCGTTGAGGTAGATCAGCTCAATAAAGTCTGTTGATGATGGACTTACAATGTCAAGCCAGGAGATGGCACTGACCCCAGCCAGTTTGATTTTCAATCACAGTTTTTCACTGGCATATATGGGTGTCGCATCAAGGGGCCTAGTGATGTCTTAGACTGTCTGATAATTAAGGCCAAGATCATGAAAGAGAAGAACAACAAACTATTATGCAAGCTTTTTGTGCTTTGCCTTTGTCGATGGCTTCAAGGGTTGGGACATCCTGCAGAATTGGTTGGTACCTTCCTTAGCAAGGTCGAATACACTGATAGCTTGAAGGCCAGCCTGGGCTTCCATTCAAAACTGTTTTGGAAGGTGATATCTGACCTTGAGGTTCTGCCAGTGGTAGGGATGACACAAGCATCAGTATGTCTTGGCCATTACTGTCTTCCAAAACAACTGATTGGTTTCATATACTAGATTCTGTTGAAATACATACCAGAAAAGGATCCAGGCCAAATGCACTTGAATGTAACTGTTACGATTTCTTTATTTTTCTCTTTTCTAATTACATAAGGCATAGCCACAGGAGGGTTATGTCAGCGACAGTAGGATGGCTGAGTCATCGGAAGTCAGGAGGGAAGGATCACATGATTGACTCATGGGGAACATGAGGACAAAGGTATATAAGGAGGGGTTAGTAGGTAGTGCTCCTTAGCCTTACGATTGTTTGTGTCGTACCACACAGCAACTCTGGTTCTCGTCTCATTCTCTTTCGTCTCAAACCTTGAGGTTATTGTTGGAACGACCTTCTAACATAATCGTAAGGCTATCTACCTCACCGTTTGACTCTACAACGAAGAGCACGACTTGCTCAACGTTACACGAGGCAAACTTTCATTCACTTTTCGTCGACATCGTTCCACGTTCTAGGACGACATCGACTGTGTTTCACACTTGGCGACAAACGGCTACTGCGATAGAGCACACCCTTGGCTGTAGAGGCAGCGTCGGTGAATCCAGTAGTGCGGCGATTGAAAACCGTGGTCTAGGCGACAAAACAGTCGGGAGGACCTTCGTCTCTACGTGGTGTAGGTGCACCAGTACGGACCGAGCCTGACTGCCGTTGGTCAACAACGAAGACAACTTGCTTGACGTGACATGTATCAAGGAGAACAGTCTCAGGATACCAATAACGTATCAGTTCTTTTGAGCTGAGCACGAGGACACCTGAGTGAAGCCCCGGGCACCACGTCTTGCAAGTCATTCGCTGGACATTCCTGACGACATCATCTCAACTGAGATCGTCTTCTCTATTGCCGAGAGAACGGGTAACTGTCAGTAGTGCTGATAGACTGAAGTTATCGAAGATTTTTGTTACAGAACGAAACACGCCTTTTACATGAGGCATTCCGCGGGTCATTACATAACGATCTTATCATCATCATTATCATCACACCTCATCCACTCGTCACAATGGATCAGGTCTTTCGTTACGTGTTACCCTTTGCCAACATGACGTTGGCGGAGATCGGAATTGCCTTTGAGGCAGAATGGGCACGTGGATGCGCAATTACCAAAAAAGTTCAGAGAAAGGTCGCCGCTGTGGTGGACAGGCGACAACGTGATGCACACGTTAAAACATATCATCGTTGGCTCAAGGAGCAACGAAAAGAGAAATGGCGACTGGAGCGAGAGGCTCAGCGGGAGGCGGAACGACTCGAGGAGGCATCGATTCGCGAGCAGGAGGAAGCATGGAAGGCGCTGATGCAGGAGAAGCGCGAGAAGCTGCTTCGTAAACGGTGGCTTGAGGAGACAGAGCGCAAGGCGGTGCTAGACTACCAAACGTTGGTAGACTTACTCAACAACATGGAGGCGGACTCCGTAATCTGAAAGGCACTGTTCGACACGCCGTCAAACGTTCAATTGTTGACACGAGGGTGGAATGTTATCACCCTGAAACACGAGGGATTGGTGTTGTCTGCTGAAGAGCGGAATCGATTAATGCATGCGCTCAATGGAAACATTATGAAGCCGCAGCAATACGCCAACCGAGAACGAACCAAATCAGAGTCGGTTCGATATTCACCTTACGAAAAGAAAAAGGTGTACACAATTTATAAGGCGGAACCCCGAACCCCCAAGAACTACAAGGGGCTAGGAGTAATGGGCAGCAGGACGCTGAGTCTGGACTATTTTCTCCCAGCTGTGGGAGAGGAAACGATAGAGGAACAGACAAAACGAATCGCAGAATGGGCTAAAGAAGAGGAGTCCAAATTGCCAGGCAAACCGGGTCACTATCGACGGATGTCGGCTGAACCATGGAGAGAAAGGGGATACTGCTACATGTATCTCTTCGAACCACGATATTATAACAAGTATAAGTGGCTGAAATATCCCACTATGGAGGAGGTTACGTCATGGGCACCGATTTTGAGGAAACAGGATGTTAGTTTTGCGATTCAGGATGGAGACAAGGAGGGAGTGTATCACATCTACCCAGGTGACGAAATTCTACTCAAAGAAAACACCACGATACGAGTAGAAACACCGTATAAATGGGAAGACATTGATACGTATGGAAAAGACTACTGGTGGAAGAAGATCACTCTTGGCGCGGCCAAGAATGACAAGGAGGTTGTCTATCCGAGACAGACCTATGCGCAGGTGGTACAGTCAAACCACTTTCAGGGAGCTGGCAGACGAATCACACATCAGGCCACAACAAACTGGTTTGGAGAACCGTCGGGCGATTGGTATAACGAAGAGCTGAAGGAGGAAATGCGAATGAAAATGGAAATGGTACACCCGCCCAGCATCATCGATATAACAAAGTGGAACCAGCAGGTGCGACACACTAGTCAAGCAGTGTTACCACCTAGAGGATTCACGGGATCAGGACCAGAAACTCCGGGCCTATGTTATCTTCGTTTATTCAAACGACAGCACTGGCAGGCATTCGCATGGCCATATAATCTGTCTTGGGGATAGATAGCGGCATATGAAAAAGATATGAGGGATCCGGACGTCAGGGTAAAAGTAACCTTCAATCAGAGGGAGGCGAAATTCCACGTCGAGTACAGCACATGGGGAAGGAGTGCGAAGGAGGTGTTGGAGGAATATGGAGGGGACAAATCAGTCCAGCAACACTACTCGGTTGGATTCAATATTACGGACACACTCGTACAGGCATTGGTGGGACTCATCACCATAGCAATAGGGATATTCGGACATGCTGCAAATGCTACAGTATGGAATGCTCACACGGATGTGGAACGAACGGAACAAGGAGCACAATTGGCCAATGTAATAAATCAGGTCAATAACGCTTTACATCCACCGTGTGATCCCGCACCCACCCTGAAAATGGAAATGCCGGAGGCGTACGAAGGAGATCCAAAAGAAATTGCGGCGTGGTTACGAACCATGGAAAACTATTTCGAATTGGTTCGAGTGACAAATCCAAAGCAAAGGATGATGATCACGTTGCAACGAGTAAGGAAGGGGACGGATAACCGGGCAGGAAACTGGTCAGCGGCAAAAACAACGGAACAGGCAGAATTCGAAACTGAGATAGCAGAACGAAATGCTATGCCAGGCACAATTGCGTTGTTAGCCGAGCTGGGGAGGCCATTACAGTATGCGGAATGCCGAACAGGAGTAAGAAGGCAGGACGGGTCATGGGCAGTGGAACCATTCAACAATCCACCACCATTCGATCATTGGGAGGATCTGAAGCAGAAGATGAAAGATTTCTTCGTTCGAATACTATCCCACTGAGTGCCCAGCAGATGAAATGACAGATCATTGGCTCAGGTTTTGCCAGATGTGCAAGGGGTCATTGTCCATATCAGCACCCTTCTCAATTGAATGGAACCTTTCAGGATCTTCTTAGCATGGCCTCTGTCAACAGTATGATTTTCCAAGGCAAAAATGCAACATCCTCCTTTGGAGGAACCATTTGATTTCAGGAGACATATGTTCAGGCCTGTCAACTGAAGACCTGGGCAGTGGAACCAATTGGGCCATGTGGCATTGCTTCCAAGCACAACCATTGCCATGACTGCCAACCTGCATTTGCAGTCTCACAACATCTGGTATCCTTCAGTATTTAGTGATCCTTCTATTTCAATGGAACCCACATTCTTGATTTGCTGACATCTCTTGAGAGTGACATCTCCTCAATCAGCCTCTCTGTCATATCTTGAAACAAATTAGATAAGAAAGCACTATTATCTCCATGGCAGTTGTACCCTCAACATGAAGGAATACACAGGGAGCACCAGCAATTGACAAATGGGTCATTGCACTTTGGGATCATGCAGGATATAGAGGCTCATGCAATACACATATATGGTGAAATGTCGCCAGTCAGACAGATCTCTGGAGATTTGGGAGCCTATGCACCTCAGGCAGCCAAGGACAACCATTGTATTTTTTGATTATAGAAGGAGGTCTGTCTGTGCAACCAGATCATCAGCCAATGTGGTTCTGACATATTTTGGGGGCAAGCTACCTGCAGCTGGTTGTCATCATGGAAGCACTGCCAACCCCCACTCTGCGAGCAAGCCCTCATCCTTCTGCTGTTTGGCATGAAGGGACATGACTCTGCTGACCATGTCAATGGCCCAGCCTGCCAGTATCTTCATGGCATGATTGACCTCATTACTTCAAGATTGTCAATGCTCACATACAGAATCGAGTTGCCTCCAGGCAGCATATGGCCATCTCATTTTTACCTGAGTGGTTGAAGAGATTTGTAAACATTTTCACATCCATACACTGAACAGTGTGCTCAACTGTGAATATGACACTGCCCATGGTCAAACTATAACCATGAATGACATTATCAATACGTTTAATATGTCATGCTAGCACCTTTTCAACCATTGTAACATTGACTTTTGTGCCCAGTGAGCCATCACTATCCTTAACTCAGCAAGAGCCTTGGTTAACAAAAGAAGATGCAATTATCTAGAAGCTTAAACTGTTGTTAGAAACAGACCTACGTAGGCTTGGAGGAACATACCATGTTCATTTTGGTACACTGGCTAATGTCAGAAGGCGAGTAACCTTGCTCTGACCAAAATTAGATATTAATAGATTTGTGCAATGAGCATCCGATATCGATGAGCCTGTGACCATCTAGGATGATTAATGGCACCAGACAGTGTGTTTGTGTTTACCTGGTGTTGCTGACATTGCAATGTGGCTACCAATTGGACAACAGTGCCATAGCAAGGTTGAAGTGGACTTGCCCTAGAAAGGCAAAAGCGTCAGAGACCAACACATGTGTATCCCTGAAAGTGATGCGGAATGGCCACCTCCTGCTGTTTGTGCAGTGTGAGAAATACCGATCATGCCAAGTTACAGCATTCCCGACATGGCAACCCAAAAGGAGAGATGTGCAGGGTACAGGGCTGGATGGCAGACATGCCTTTAAAGTGATGTGGAATGGCAAGCTGTATGTGCAGCATCAGAAATACCTGAGTGTATTGTGCAGTGTGAGAAATACCTGATGTTTAGCCTCCAGAAAGGTATCCCCCACTGAATAGACCATGAGACATTTGACCATAAAGAGCCTGTACTCTGCTGTACTACTGTATGTGTGTGTTTACAACCATTCACTACTACAAACAATGTTTTAACACCCAGATGTTCCCAATGCACAGTCAACATGAGAGGGGGAAAAGAAAGAAATGGTGTCTGTTGCAGGATTATATAGAAAGGACATATTGTTTGTACTTGGTTTGTGACAGTTGATTACTGGGGATCAGATAAACACTGGCCACACAAACAGCCCCGATTTGGCAAGGTGACACCCAAACAGGGCTGCTTCTATTAGGCTCCATGGCTCTGAGCTTCTCAGAAACCAAACTAACCCAAACATAGGGCTGCATCTATATAAGCAAGTTCAGGGCTGAATGGTGCCTCTTTTCCCCCATTGAAGTGATTGTAACCTGTAGTCATACATAGTATTAGTAATAGTATAATGTGAGTACAATCCCAATTGATTGGATGTGGACAGCAGAATGGGCGTATTATAGATGGATATCCAATTGCCAGGACATGGACAGCGACATGGGCATTTTATAGATGGGATTGTGTTAGTCACGAGAGCAGGAAGCCACAAGAGGAATACTTGACCCCCTCTCATGATATATGGGTCGCTGTTCTGACAGCCCATTCTGCAAGGACAACAAACAGGCATGTGCTCTTATAAAATGGTGAGTATAGAATTCACATGGTGAGTCATGTGGAATCTGCCTGACAGACAACCAACACAACCAATTCAGATTCCAATTTGTCTGAGGGCCAGCAAGCAAAGATTTCCAAGCTTGCAAACCTAGTCTCCTGATGTGGAGGTGTTGGGATGCAAAGGGAGTGACAAAGCAACCGAGGATGAAACATATGTAATCATATCTTTCAGCTTGTCATGATGCATAGTGATCATGTAGTAGCGACTCACAACTTATTGATGATTCTACTGCATTCTCCAGTGCCAGTCTGAGAAGTGATGAGGCAACTGAGGATGGTAACATATGTAAGTCATTTATAACTCAGCAAGTCAAAACTCTGTGATTGTGGAGTAGCACTTCCAAATTTAGTGACAATTCTACAGTGATCTCTGGCAGCCAGTCTGATAGCAACAAAAGCTGGGGTGGCATTAACGAGCCATCAAGGGAGGATTGGACCTGGCATCCCCTCAAAAACCACAACCATCCACATTTAGCACAAGTTATTGCTCACTACAAAGCCTGTAGAATTGAGCATGAGAGTGAGGGAGTTGGTCTGGGGGGTGGATCTGATGACCAAGACGAGGCCAAGGATGAGGCCAAAGAAAATGATTGTGTTATTGACAAGCAAATCATTCAGGCCACGCACACTGTTTTAAGCATCCAAAAGGAGGATGGTATTGGCATATGGAGAGTTCATGTACATGTGAGTGAGAGTGGTCTATTATCTGCAAACACACCCTTATTTCAGTATTAAAGGAGGCACCGAACCAGAAAGCCTACTGTTGATGTGTGAACATCTTAGTGTCCAGCCACAATATGCCAAAGATATCCTTTACACCACAAAGCCACACGGAAGTTGTGCTTGTGGAGCTCATCATAAGACAGGGTTGAGCAATTGTGCCAAACCCTATCCACAGTTACAGCATGCCCTTAGATATTGCACATATTCCTGAAAGCGAGCACCTCCAATGGATGAATTGGCAACAGGCCACACATCTCTGCATAAAGTCGCCCCCCTGTTGGGGAAGAATATGGAAGGCAGCAGTGCTCCAAGAGGCTCAATATCATGGTGCACATATGCAGGTATGCAGCAATCTTGCTTTTGTGAGAGAGGCATTGGCAGGGAGAAGGTGGAAGTATGCAATAATTCCCAGAGTCCTTTTCTTGTGGCAATGTGCTGTTGGGCACTGATGAGAGAGTGCATATCAAGACCTTATGGCCACATCTAATTCATCCTGAATGGATCAGTCACTGAGAACCGATCTAGAAAACATGCAAGCTGTGAACACTGATTTGTTCTGGTGCCGGAGCAAGCCTATCCACTGCAAATGATTCCCCCAGGGTTTGTCATTTTTGTGACAAGCGCAAAGATCTATACCACTTCACATTACAATGTGACAATCCCATATCAAGTGTTGCAATTGGCAGACCCTAGGCATCCCTGAAAGAGCTGATGACTTTACAGAAGGGATGTGCAGTTGAGCTGCACAGCTAGATTTTCTGGCCTGTTCACAAGACTTCTGTGATGGTTGTATGAATTTTTATTTAGGTGCACCATTGCATAGGTGGATATCATCTTCCAACTGGGAATCATGTGGGGTGTGGTCCTCAATGTTGGGATTGGACGAAATGGTTGTGCACAAGGATAAGACAGGAGAGACAACTGTTCTTGAACTTGAGCCAGACAGGACACAGGCCAGCAGTGTAGGAACATCTGTGAGGCTGATTGACCATCACTGTGCCCGGTTGTAATTGTTGATGTGGATTTGATAAAGGTGGTCTGCACCTTGATAAGACAGGAGAGAGATGGTTGTTGAGCCAACACAGGTCAGAAGGTGATATCAAATAGGGACACAGTCAAGGTGCTGGCATCATCCTCCAGAGTTTGTAAACAAGGAAGTGCTGGGTGTTGAAGGTAGAAGGAGATCAGGTGGTCCTTTTAAATAGCACAAAACTAGAGGTATGATAAATAGCAAAGTGAAAACTGTTATCGATTCTTTATTTTTCTTTTCTATTACATAACGCACCACAGAGGGTTATGTCAGCAACAGTAGGATGGCTGAGTCACGGAAGTCAGGAGGGAAAGGATCACATGATTGACTCATGGGAACATGAGGCAAGGTATATAAGGAGTGGTTAGTAGGTAGTGCTCCTTAGCCTTAATGATGTTTTGTGTCCACAGATCAACTATAGCTCTTCTTCTCTTCTCCTTCTCAACCTTGAGGTTGTGTTGGAACGACCTTCTAACATAATCGTAAGGCTATATACCTCACCTTTGACTCAAACGAGGAGCACAATCTGCTCATCGTATACACGAGGCAAACCACATTCACCTTTCGTCGACATCACCTACGTCTTAGGACGACATCGACTGTTTCTTACTCTTTGGCGACAAACAGCTACGTGTCAGAGAACGCCTGGCTGTAGAGGCAGCGTCGACGAGAACCAGTAGTGCGGCAAGTGAAACTTGGCTAGGCGACAAAACAGTCAGGAGGACCTTCGTTCTAGCTGGTGTAGGTGCACAGTACAAACGAGGCCTGATTGCTGTTGGTCACAATGAGACAACTTGTTGAGTGACGTGTATCAAGGAGAACAGTCTCAGGATACCAATAACGTATCAGTTCTTTTGAACTGAGCACGAGGACACCAGTGAAGCCCCGGCACCACTCTTACAAGTCATACCGTTGGACCCCTTTGACGAATTGTCTCATATTGTTTGTGTCGTACCACACAGCAACTCTGGTTCTCGTCTCATTCTCTTTCGTCTCAAACCTTGAGGTTATTGTTGGAACGACCTTCTAACAGTAACAGTGCACACATGTGTCATGGACATGGACATAATTTATTGATGATTATGTCACCAACCTCCTATTGGAACCAGGCAACCTAGATGAGGCCCATGCAACAGCATTTGACCTTTGGTGGTATCCTCAAATACTAGGGATATGTGGAAAGTATAATACATTGTGATCAGAGACATTTCCTTCCTTGTATATCTTGTAGAATTCCCACTTCAGAATCAAATGTTTTGTTCCCTCCCAAACCACCTTTACAACATAACTCACTCAAAACATATTGATAAAGCCCTAACCCATATCATCTTTCGAATATCCATATTATATGTGGTAATGTCATATTCCTGAGCAATGGTGACATCCAGATGATGTACTTCATCCAGTTCTAAAGGACAGTTCGGAGGGTCACATTGGACTTTGTTGAACCTGTCAGGAGCATGGTTGTCAAAAGGATTCTCATCCTGGTACAACATATGATCGATCAGTTCACCATCTTCAAGAGCTTCATAATCAATCCCATAAGCTTCGGGGTCATGCACCTCTTCATCTGCCATCCTGTTCCAGACATCCATAGCTGTCATCTCGCACTCCCTTAACCCCATCAAGAACATCTGGCATGGTGACTTATTGCTCTCATACTTGAGGCACATAATATGTGCATTCCAGTGTTCAGCCCATTCTAAGATGTCCTCATTGAGAGGATCCAAAAACAGATGATGGAGGAGCCATATATGGCCTGCAGAATCGACATTGAGACCATGATGCCATTCAAGACTTTCAAAGAATGGTTTCCATTTGGACACCAAAATGCACCTGAGCTCAACCCATAAGTGTTCGATGCATATGTTATGAACTGAACTGATTGCTCAGTCAGTACATTTCAACACTGGACCAGATATATGTGATGCTCACCACCCAAAGATATATGATCCTTGCCCATCACCTCTTTGCTCTATCATATAGAGCACTACATGTATGTTCTCCATGCCATGGTCACCATGTACCCAGCTGGGGAGGCCATGCAATGCCACTGCATCTTTGAACAGAGACAACACAGTGCCTGGACCTGTTGTTGTCACTGTACCTTATACCTGTTATAAAATGGGATTTGCCATCTATGAAACTGTGAACCACGAATTTCCACCTGATCAGCTCTACAACATGTTATTAGCATTGCATACTCCTTTACAATGAAAAATTACTATGGTTCCCATTGTGATGCCACAAGGAATTGACAGCTGGTATGGAATATACTCATCATGTGACTGGGCAATGCAAAAATCATGGTCAGAGGCCCATGACTTGATGATATGAGTCACAAACGTGCTCTCAGGATACCCAGTAACCCCTAGAATGAATAGTGCCATGCAGATATTCAATGCCGTAATCAGGGAACATCTGTAATATTCACCCAATTAGAACATCCAGGGCATCTGGATCATTATTGATATCCAACATGGATGGGCCAGTAGGACACCATTGTTTGGATTCAGTACCATCTTGATGTACAATGTGCTGAATGACTGGGGGTGCATGGTCAGCTAATCAATAGTCCAGCAGACAATGCTGAACTGTCCTTGGATGGACACCCAGTTCATCTGCTATGGATTGCAAGGTTTGGACTTGTGACATGTATGCCAACCAGTTTCAATCTATATCTATGCACCCTCTTCCTGCCATATCAAGCCTGAACACCTGGATTATAGGTAGTGGACCCATTCCAGGTTCATCTTGAGCTGCAGCGCCAGCTTTGTCCAATGCCTCAAGCATGTTTGCTACAGACATTTCAATCATCGCCATGTCTGGAGGGTTGACCATTTATCTAATCTAGTGAAAGAAGTCATATCAGTGATGGGAGTATTGCAGATTATTAGAACTGTACCCTATTCACATCCTGTAAGAACTGGGAAACTTCATCCCATTGGGAGGCTATGTGGATGCTATCTCCATGATGCACCTGCAAGGTTTGGTGCACCCATTCACCCAATCCTGTAAATGCAGTTCAAAGGTTGATGAGAGGATCTATATAACAATGGGGAGAGTATTTGTTATGAGCCAGGCAGGAGAGCTGTCTGATAAGGCTGTAGAGGAGGGGTATGCTGATTATCCCATAACCATGGTGGTGAATTTTTCTAGAGCCAGGAACATGTCCTTTTTTTCTGTTTCCTCTTGATGCCTCCTCATTGATGCTCAACAAGAGAAAGACAGCCCCCTCCAAATGACAAAGAGCTGACCAATCCCCACCACATAAGCCAGATGGCCTCTAGTCACACCCACAATGACCTGAATACACTGGATAACCTGGCCCCTGAACTTGTTTGCAAACCAGACAGAGTTGGTCTATTCGAGACAGATGATGAGGGTATGATTAGCACCTCAAGAGCATTGCTTCTTATTCGAACACTTATGCAGATGAGCTTGAATATATCCCACTGAGTGCCCAGCAGATGAATGACAGATCATTGCCTCAGGTTTTGCCAGATGTGCAAGGGGTCATTGTCCATATCAGCAACCTTCCTCAATTGAATGGAACCTTTCAGGATCTTCTTAGCATGGCCTCTGTCAACAGTATGATTTTCCAAGGCAAAAATGCCAACATCCCTCCTTTGGAGGAACCCCATTTGATTTCAGGAGACATATGTTCAGGCCTGTCAACTGAAGACCTGGGCAGTGGAACCAATTGGGCCAATGTGGCATTGCTCCAAGCACCAACCATTGCCATGACTGCCACCCTTGCCATTGCAGTCCTCACAACATCTGGTAAATTCCTTCAGTATTTAGTGATCCTTCATATTCCAATGGAACCCACCATTCTTGATTTGCTGACATCTCTTGAGAGTGACATCTCCTCAAATCAGCCTCTCTGTCATATCTTGAACAAATTAGATAAGAAAGCCACTATTATCTCCATGGCAGTTGTACCCCTCAACATGAAGGAATACACAGGGAGCACCAGCAATTGGACAATGGGTCATTGCACTTTGGGATCATGGCAGGATATAGAGGCTCATGGCAATACCACATATATGGTGAAATGTCGCCAGTCAGACAGATCTCTGGAGATTTTGGAGGCCTATGCACCTCAGGCAGCCAAGGACACACCATTGTATTTTTTGATTATAGAGGAGGTCTGTCTGTGCACCAGATCATCAGCAATGTGGTTCTGACATATTTTTGGGGCAAGCTACCTGCAGCTGGTTCGTCATCCATGGAAGCACTGCCAACCCCCACTCCTCGCAGCAAGCCCCTCATCCCTTCTGCTGTTGGCATGAAGGGACATGACTCTGCTGACCATGTCAATGGCCCAGCCTGCCAGTATCTTCATGGCATGAT
Organism: Amanita phalloides; assembly: GCA_032173475.1. Taxonomy (NCBI): domain Eukaryota; kingdom Fungi; phylum Basidiomycota; class Agaricomycetes; order Agaricales; family Amanitaceae; genus Amanita; species Amanita phalloides. The sequence continues at coordinate 25,734 of JAENRT010000054.1, read as the reverse complement.
TGAGCCTCATTACTTCAAGATTGTCAATGCTCACATACAGAATCGAGTTGCCTCCCAGGCAGCATATGGCCATCTCATTTTTACCTGAGTGGTTGAAGAGATTTGTAAACATTTTCACATTCCATACACTGAACAGTGTGCTCAAACTGTGAATATGACCACTGCCCATGGTCAAACTATAACCATGAATGACATTATCAATACGTTTCAATATGTCATGCCTAGCACCTTTTCCAACCATTGTAACATTGACTTTTGTGCCCAGTGAGCCATCACTATCCTTAACTCAGCAGAGCCTTGGTTAACAAAAGAAGATCGCAATTATCTAGAAGCCTTAAAACTGTTGTTAGAAACAGACCTACGTAGGCTTGGGAGGAACATACCATGTTCCATTTTTGGTACACTGGCTAATGTCAGAAGGCGAGTAACCTTGCTCCTGACCCAAAATTAGATATTAATAGATTTGTTGCCAATGAGCATCCGATATCGATGAGCCTGTGACCATCTAGGATGATTAATGGCACCAGACAGTGTGTTTGTGTTTACCTGGTGTTGCTGACATTGCCAATGTGGCTACCAAATTGGACAACAGTGCCATAGCAAGGTTGAAGTGGACTTGCCCTAGAAAGGCAAAAGCGTCAGAGACCAGCACATGTGTATGCCCTGAAAGGTGATGCGGAATGGCCACCCTCTGCTGTTTGTGCAGTGTGAGAAATACCCGATCATGCCAAAGTTACAGCATTCCCGACATGGCAACCCAAAAGGAGAGATGTGCCAGGGTACAGGGCTGGCATGGCAGACATGCCTTTAAAGGTGATGTGGAATGGCAAGCTGTATGTGCAGCATCAGAAATACCTGAGTGTATGTGCAGTGTGAGAAATACCTGATGTTTAGCCTGCCAGAAAAGGTAATCCCACCCACTGAATAGACCACAAGCATAAAGAGCCTGTAACTCTGCTGTAATACTGTATGTGTGTGTTTACAACCATTCACTACTACAAACAATGTTTTAAGACCCGGATGTTCCCGATGCACAGTCAACATGAGAGGGGGAAAAGAAAGAAATGGTGTCTGTCACAGGATTATATAGAAAGGACATATTGTTTGTACTTGGTTTGCAATGGTTGATCACCAGGGATCAGATAAACACCAGCCACACAAACAGCCCCAATTTGGCAAGGTGACACCCAAACAGGGCTGCTTCTATTAGGCTCCGCAGCTCTGAGCTTCTCAGAAACCAAACTAACCCAAACATAGGGCTGCATCTATATAAGCAAGTTCAGGGCTGAATGGTGCCTCTTTTCCCCTGTCAAAGCGATTGTAACCTGTAGTCATACATAGTATTAGTAATAGTATAATGTGAGTACAATCCCAATTGATTGGACATGGACAGCAGAATGGGCATATTATAGATGGGATATCCCAATTGCCAGGACATGGACAGCGACATGGGCATTTTATAGATGGGATTGTGTTAGTCATGAGAGCAGGAAGCCCGCAAGAGAAATACCTTGACCCCCCTCTCATGATATATGGGTTGCTGTTCCTGACCAGCCCATTCTGCAGATACTGGGCAAGGACAACAAACAGGCATGTGCTCCTATAAAATGGTGAGTATAGAATTCACATGGTGGAGTCCGTGGCCTGAATCTGCCTGACAGACAACCAAGACCCAATCAGATTCTCAATTGTTGGAGGGCCACAAGTGACAAAGAATTTCCAAGCTTGCAAACCAGTTTCTGGATGTGGAGGTGTTGGACACTGAAGGGAGTGACAAAGCAACCAAGGATGAAAACATATGTAAGTCATATCTTTCAGCTTGTCATGATGCATAGTGATCATGTAGTAGCAATTCACAACTTTATTGATGATTCTACTGCATTCTCCAGTGGCCAGTCTGAGAGCAATGAGGCAACCGAGGATGATAACATATGTAAGTCATATAACTCAGCAAGTCAAAACTCTGTGATCATGGAGTAGTGCTTCCAAATTTTAGTGACAATTCTACAGTGATCTCTGGCAGCCAGTCTGATAGCGACAAAAGCTGGGGTGGCATTAATGAGCCATCAAGGGAGGATTGGACCTGGTGTCCCCTTGAAAACCACAACCATCCGTGTTTAGCGCAAGTTATCACTCACTACGAAGCCTGTAGAATTGAGCATGAGAGTGAGGGAGTTGGTCTGGAGGACAGATCTGATGACCAAGACAAGGCCAAGGACGAGGCCAAAGAAAATGATTGCATTATTGACAAGCAAATCGTTCAGGCTGCGCACACTGTTTTAAGCATCCAAAAGGAGGATGGTATTGGCATATGGAGAGTTCATGTACATGTGAGTGAGAGTGGTCTATTATCTGCAAACACCCCTTATTCAGTATTAAAGGAGGGTGCCAAACCAGAAAGCTACTGGTTGATGCGTGAACATCTTCATCTCCAGCCACAATATGCCAAAGATATCCTTTACCCCACCAAAGCCACACGGAAGTTTGTGCTTGTGGAGGCTCATCATAAGACTGGGGTTGAGCAATTGTGCCAAAACCTATCCACAGTACGGCATCCCTTAGATATTGCATGTATTCCTGAAAGCGAGCACCTCCAATGGATGAATTGGCAACAGGCCACACATCTCCACATAAAGTTGCCCCCCTGTTGGGGAAGAATATGGAAGGCAGCAGTGCTCCAAGAGCTCAATATCATGGTGCACATATGCAGGTATGCAGGCAATCTTGCTTTTGTGAGAGAGGCACGTGGCAGGGAGAAGGTGGAAGTATGCATAATTCCCAGAGTCCCTTTTCTTGTGGCAATGGTGCTGTTGGGCACTGATGAGAGAGTGCATATCAAGACCTTATGGTGGCCACATCTAATTCATCCTGAATGGATCAGTCACTGAGAACCCGATCTAGAAAACATGCAAGCTGTGAACACTGATTTGTTCTGGGTGCCGGAGCAAGCCTATCCACTGCAAATGATTTCCCCCAGGGTTTGTCATTTTGTGGACAAGCGCCACAAAGATCTATACCACTTACCATTCACAATGGTGACAATCCCATATCAAGCATTGCAATTGGCAGATCCTAGGTCATCCCTGAAAGAGCTGAATGACTTTACAGAAGGGATGGCAGTTGGAGCTGCACAGCTAGATTTTCTGGCCCTGTCACAAGACTTCCTGTGATGGTTGTATGAATTTTATTTAGGTGCACCATTGGCATAGGTGGATATCATCTTCCAACTGGGAATCATGTGGGGTGTGGTCCTCAATGTGGGATTGGACGAAATGGTTGTGCACAAGGATAAGACAGGAGAGACAACTGTTCTTGAACTTGAGCCAGACCAGGACACCAGGCAGTCAGGTGTAGGAACATCTGTGAGGCTGATTGGACCATCCACTGTGCCCGGTGTAATTGTTGATGTGGGATTTGATAAAGTGGTCATGCACCTTGATAAGACAGGAGAGGAGATGGTTGTTGAGCCAACACAGGTCAGAAGGTGATATCAAATAGGAGACACAGTCAAGGTGCTGGCATCATCCTCCCCAGAGTTGGTAAACAAGGAAGGCTGGGTGTTGAAGGTAGAAGGAGATCAGGTGGTCCTTTTAAATAGCACAAAACTAGAGGTATGATAAATAGCAAAGTGAAAAACTGTTACGATTTCTTTATTTTTCTATTTCTTGATTACATCAGACGCAACCACAGGAGGGTTATGTCAGCAACAGTAGGATGGCTGAGTCAACAGGAGTCAGGAGGGAAAGGTCACATGATTGACTCATGGGGAACATGAGGTCAAAGGTATATAAGGAGTGGTTAGTAGGTAGTGCTCCTTAGCCTTATGATTGTTTCTGTTGTCCACAGATCAACTATAGCTCTTCTTCTCTTCCCTTCTCAAACCTTGAGGTTTTGTTGGAACGACCTTCTAACATAATCGTAAGGCTATATACCTCACCATTTGACTCAATGACGAGGAGCACAATCTGCTCATCGTAACACGAGGCAAACACACATTCACCTTTCGTCAACATCACCTACGTCTTAGGCGACATCGACTGTTTCTTACTCTTTGGCGACAAACAGCTACTGTGTCAGAGAACGTCCTTGGCTGTAGAGGCAGCGTCGACGAGACCAGTAGTGCGGCAAGTGAAAACCTTGGACTAGGCGATAAAACAGTCAGGAGGACCTTCGTTTCTATGTGGTGTAGGTGCACCAGTACAAACTGAGCCTGATTGCTGTTGGTCAACAATGAAGACAACTTGTCTGATGTGCTGTGTATCAAGGAGAACAGTCTCGGAATACCAATAACGTATCGGTTCTTTGAACTGAGCACGAGGACATCCAAGTGAAGCCCCAGGCACCACATCTTACAAGTCAACCGTTGGACCCCTTGACGACATTGTCTCATCTGAGATCATCATCCGTATAGCCGAATGAACGGATAGCTGTCAGTAGTGCTGAGAGACTGAAGTTATCGAAGATTTTCTTTACAGAACGATACACGCCTTTAACACGAGGCATTCCGCAGGTTGTTACATAACAATCTTATCATAATCTTATCATCACACTCGATCCACTCATCACAATGGATCAAGTCTTCCATTATGTGTTGCCCTTTGCCAACATGATGTTGGGGGAGATTGGAGTTGCCTTCGAGGCAGAATGGGCGCGAGGATGCACAATTACAAAGAAAGTACAGAGGAAGGTTGCCGCTGTGGTGGACAGGCGACAACGTGATGCCCACGTTAAGGCATATCACCGTTGGCTCAAGGAGCAACGAAGAGAGAAACGACAACTGGAGTGAGAGGCTCAGCATGAGGCGGAACAACTCGAGGAGGCGTCAGTTCGCGAGCAGGAGGAAGCGTGGAAGGCGCTTATGAAGGAGAAGCGCGAGAAGCTGCTTCGTAAATGGCAGCTCGAGGAGGCTGAACGCAAGGAGGTGTTAGACTACCAAACATTGGTAGATCTACTCAACAACATGGAGGTGGACTCCATAATCCGAAAAGCACTGTTCGACATGCCATTGAACATTCAACTGTTAACACGTGGATGGAATGTCATCATGTTGAAACATGAGGGACTGGTACTGTCTGCTGAGGAGCAGAACCGCTTAATGCATGCGCTTAATGGAAACATCATGAAGCCGCAGCAGTATGCCAGGAGGGAAAGAACTAAGTCAGAGTCGGTCCGATATTCACCTTATGAAAAGAAAAAGGTGTACACCATCTATAAAGCGGAACCCATTACCCCAAAAAACTACAAAGGGTTGGGAGTGATGGGTAGTAGGATGCTGAGCTTGGACTACTTTCTCCCTGCAGTAGGGGAAGAAACGATAGAGGAGCAGATGAAACGGATTGCAGAATGGGCTGACGAGGTGGAAACCAGATTACCTGGTAAACCGGGTCATTATAAACGGACGGCAGCCGAACCATGGAGACAAAGAGGATACTGTTACATGTATCTCTTCGAGCCGAAATATTACAACAAATATAAATGGCCGAAATATCCCACCATGGAGGAAGTAATGTCATGGGCCCACATCCTAAGAAAGCGAGACATCAGCTTTGCGATTCGTGATGGAGACAAGGACGGGGTTTATCATATCTATCCCAGTGATGAGATTCTACTTGAGGAAAATACCACAGTACAAGTAGAAACGCCATATAAATGGGAAGATATTGATATGTATGGAAAGAATTACTGGTGGAAGAAGGTCACTCTTGGCGCAGCCAAGAATGATGAGGAAGTGGTTTACCCTAGACGGACATATGCGCAGGTGGTTAAATCAAATCATTTCCAGGGAGCTGGCAGACGAATTACATGTCAGTTCATGACCAATTGGTTTGGAGAACTGTCAGGCGATTGGGTTAATAAAGAATTAAAAGAGGAAATGCGAATGTGGCTGGAAGCGGTACATCCGCCCAGTTACATTGATATAACAAAATGGAATCAACAGGTGTGACACGCTAGTCAAATAGTGTTGCCACCAAAAGGATTCACTGGGTCGGGACTGGAGACTCTGGGACTGTGTTATCTTTGCTTGTTCAAATGACAGTACTGGCGGGCATTCGCATGGCCCTATAACCCGTCTTGGGGAGAAATAGCGGTGTACAAGAAAGATATGAGAGATCTGGATGTTAGGGTAAAAGTAACCTTTAATTGGAGGGAGGCGAAATTCCACATCGAACAGGATGCATGGGGAAAGAGTGCAAAAGAGATTCTGGAGGAGTATGGAGGAGATAAATCGGTCCAGCAACACTACTCGGTTGGATTCAATATTACGGATGCACTCATACAGGCATTGGTGGGACTTATCACCATAGCGGTTGGGATATTTGGACATGCTGCAAATGCTACAGCATGGAATGCTCACACGGACATGGAACGAACAGAACAAGGCGCACAACTAGCCAACGTAATAAATCAGGTCAATAATGCTTTACATCCACTGCGTGATCCCGCACCTACCTTGAAAATGGAAATGCTGGAGGCGTATGAAGGGGATCCAAAAGAAATTGCGGCGTGGCTACAGACAATGGAAAACTACTTCGAATTAGTCCGAGTGACAAATCCAAAGCAAAGGATGACTGATCACATTGCAACGAGTAAGGAAGGGGACAGATAACAGAGCAGGAAACTGGTCAGTGGCAAAGACAATGGAACAGGCAGAATTCGAAACCGAAATAGCAGAACGAAATGCTATGCCAAATGTAATCATGTTGCTAGCTGAGTTGGGGAGACCATTACAATACGTTGAATGCCGTACAGGAGTTAGGAGACCAGACGGAACATGGGCGATGGAACCGTTTAACAATCCACCACCATTCGATCATTGGGAAGATTTGAAGCAGAAGATGAAAGACTTCTTCTTAATGATGGAAACCAGAGATAACGTGACTCACAAAATTAGTACCCTGAAACAAGGTTCTCGAAAAGTAGAGGACTACATCATCAAATTCAGGAGCATTGCAATGCTCACAGGGTATAACGGAATTGCATTAGTTATGCATTTCTGTCAGGGTCTCAATCCGGCATTAGGAAGATGAGTGGTGGAGATTGGAATGTTGGACGGAGCAAGGAGTATCGACGGATCTCAACCAGGAGATTTACAATGATGGTATGATTGGGTGCTGGTGATTGAGAAAAGTTGGAGGGATGCACAACAGTTGTATCCAAAGGCGATGACCACAACAAGTGGGAACAAACCTGTGCAGAATACGCAGAATTGACAGAATAAACCATGGCAGCAAAGCACGAGTAAACCATGGCAACAGAACTGACTGGTTCCAAATCAAAATTCACCAGCAATGGTGTCAACGTCTAAGGACCTGGATGCGATGGATGTGGACTGTCGACACGCGTCAATCACTTGTTACAACTGCGGGAAGGTTGGACATATGAAGTGGGATTGCAGGGCGCCACCAAAGGACAAGGGAAAGCAGGTGGAGAAATGATGGAACTCGGTGAGGGAATACGTCAGAAACTTGACAGAAGATGAGAAGAAAGAAGTAGCAGAGGAGTTGGGTTTTCAAACCAACTTGTGAATAAGTGTTTCGATTCACAAGTTATGGACATTGTAAAATATGAGGATTCACATGTAAAATTACCTGAAATTTTATATGAATGTTGTTCACTTGTACATTGTTTAAGAAACGCACCCATAAGCGCAACCAAACAAAGACTGACTACATGGTCAGCCCCATGGATGGTAAGGCGTATTTGGGATCAACTGATGGAAACAGCCATCAAAGATATGAGAACATGGGTAAGAAAAACCAAGAACAGGAAGTAGACGAGACTTTGATTCATGAATTAAATCAAATGTCAGAAAAGGATGCGTTGTGGTATCTAAACCACATGAAGTCTAGGTCACACCTTGTTAGAACAACAGGACAAAGACAAATGGATTTAGGAGTCATAGTACAAACTAAAGATTCCTTACAAAACTTTGAGATCAAAGCATTAGTTGACTCAGGATGTACAGCATCATGTGTAAATAAAGCATTTATTGANTGTGCTCGTCCGCCTCTGTCCTTCATCATCATCAGACTAGATGTCGGAACCTTTGTCCAGTAGACTGGGAACAGACCGAGACTCTGTTTGTCACTGTCGACTTAGAACGAATTGCGTCGAGGACATCGATCTTAACACCATCTTTGATATGGATATTATTATATCCCCAATCAATATCCATATTTGAAAAGATTGTCACATTACTCAATTTGTCTATCAATTCTGATATCAATGGTAATGGGTAGTGATTCTTAATGGTCATTTCATTAAGTTTTTGATAATCCTGTACTGGTCTCAAAGATCCATCTTTCTTTTTGACAAAGAAGAATGGTGATGCCATGGAGATTTACTAGGTCTTATCCATCCACTTTCCAAGTTTTCTGTAAGGAAATCCTCTAACACCTTTTGTTCCTCCCAGTTCAGTGGGTAAATTTTACAATCCAAAGGATTAGATCCCAGTACTAATTTGATTGCATGATCCCTTGGTCATTGTGGTGGTAATTCATCAAAGGTAGTTTTTTCAAAGACCTTCTGATGGGGCAAATAGTGGAATGGTACAATCTCTTCTAATGATCACTTTACTTTGTTCTGTGAAGCAATCTCTGTGGCTTTCGATTGAAAAGCTCTCAGTTGTAATTCCTCTTGTCCAATATGAACTGCTAGTAAATGATCTCCTTCTTCCCATTTGTTCTGCTCTATTTCCTCCTCTGGTTCATTCACAGTTGAACTCTTCCAGCAAGCTCCTGGACATCTTGAAAAGGTCAATATTTGGTTTTTCCAATTTATTTCTGGATTGTGATATTTTAACCAATCATGTCCCAGAAACATATCCATCTTCCCCAATGCTGATAATCCAAATTCCAATGATTCCCAATGGTCTCCTATTCTCAGTTTCAGTTCCACCATTTCTTCTAGATCTCCATCTGCATTTTGTGTTCCATCTGCATTAAAGACTGGAATAGGTTTTGGTAGCTTGCATGTGTTTATTGCATTTTGTTCAATAAATGCTTTATTTACACATGGTGCTGTACATCCTGAGTCAACTAATGCTTTGATCTCAAAGTTTTGTAAGGAATCTTTAGTTTGTACTATGACTCCTATGTCCATTTGTCTCTGTCCTGTTGTTCTGACAAGACATGACTTTGACTTCATGTGGTTTAAATACCACAANTCTTTAGTTTGTACTATGACTCCTATGTCCATTTGTCTCTGTCCTGTTGTTCTGACAAGACATGACTTTGACTTCATGTGGTTTAAATACCACAATGCATCCTTTTCTGACATTTGATTCAGCTCATGAATCAACATCTCATCCACTTCCTCCTCTCGGTTTTTCTTAACCCATGTTCTCATGTCTTTGATGGCTGTTTCCATCAGTTGATCCCAAATACACCTTACCATCCATGGAGCTGACCATGTAGTCAGTTGTTGTTTGGTTGCACTTATTGGTGCATTTCTCAGACAGTGTACAAGTGAACAATATTCATATAAAATCTCAGGTAATTTTACATGTGAATCCTCATATTTTACAATGTCCATAACTTGTGAATTGAAATGCTTATTCACAAGTTGGTTTGAAAACCCAACTCCTCCACTACTTCTTTCTTTTCCTCCTCTGTCAGATCCCTGACATATTCCCTTGCCAAATTCCATTGCTTTTCCACCTATTTTCCCTTATCTTTTGGTGGTGCCCTACAATCCCACTTCATGTGTCCAACTTTCCCACAGTTGTAACAAGTGATCAATGCGTGTTGATGGTCCACATCCATTGCATCTGGATCCTTTGATGTAGATGCTGTCACTGGTGAGTTTTGGTTTGGAACTGGTCAATTTTGCTGTCATGGTTTATTCATGTTTTGCTGCCATAGTTTGTTTTGTTGATTCTGCATATTTTGCGCAGGTTTGTTGCCACTTGATGTTGGTCGTCATTTTTGGATACAACTGTTGTGCATCCCTCCAGCTTTTCTTGATTGCCAATGCCCAATCATACCATTGTTGTAGATCTCCTGGTTGTGATCTGTCAATGCTCCTTGCTCCATCCAAAATTCCTATTTCCACCACTTGTCTTCCTAACACCAGGTTGAGACCTTGATGAAAATGCATAACCAATGCAATTCTGTTGTACCCTGTGAGCATCATGATGCTTCTGAACTCAATAATGTAGTCCTCAATTTTTACTTTAAATCCTCCCAATGATCAAATGGTGGTGGATTTTTGAACAGTTCCATTGCCCATGTCCTGTCTGGTCTCCTAATCCCTGTTCGACATTTGGCATAGTCCATTGGTCTTCCCAACTCTGCTAACAAAGCTATTGTGGCAGGTGTAGTGTTTATTTGTGCTATCTCACTTTCAAATTCTGCCTGCTCCATTGTCTTTGCCACTGACCAATTTCCTGCCTGATTATCCATTCCCTTCCTTACTCGTTGCAGCGTGATCATCATTCTTTGCTTTGGATTCTTTACTCAAACCAGTTCAAAGTAATTTTCAATTGATCTTAACCATGCCACAATTTCTTTTGGATCTCCCTCATACACCTCTGGCATTTCCATTTTTAAAGTTGGAATGGGATCACATGGTGGATGAAGAGCTTTGTTAACCTGATTGATTACAGTGGCTAAAGCTGCTCCTTGTTCCATTCGTTCCGCGTCTGTGTGAGCATTCCATGCTGTAGCATTTGTGGCATGTCTGAATATCCCAACTGCTACAGTGATGAGTCCCACTAATGCCTGTACCAGCACATTCATAATATCGAATCTGACTGAGTAATGTTGTTGGACAGATTTGTCCCCTCCATATTCCTCCAAAATTGCTTCCGCACTCTTTCCCCATGCATCTCATTCTACGTGGAATTTTGCCTCCCTCCTATTGAAGGTTACTTTTACCATGGCATCTGGAACTCTCATATCCTTCTTGTACACCGCTATCTCTCCCAAGACGGATTGTAAGGCCATGCGAATGTCCTCCAGTATTGTCATTTGAATAAACAAAGGTAACAGAGTCCAGGCATTTCAGGTCCTGAACCTGTGAATCCTCTTGGTGGCAACACTTTTCTGCTAGTGTGTTGGACCTGCTGACTCCATTTCATTATATCAATATAACTTGGTGGATGTACTGTCTCCAGCCTCATTTGCATTTCTTCCTTTAGTTCTTCATTAAACCAATTGCCTGATGGTTTGCCAAACCAGTTAATTGTGAACTGATGTGTGACTCATCTGCCAGCTCCCTGGAAGTGATTGGATTGTACCACCTGTGCATAAGTCTGCCTAGGATAAACAATTCTTGGCTGCACTAAGAGTGATCTGCTTCCACCAATAATCCTTCGCAAATTTATCAATGTCTTCCCAGGAATATGTTGATTCCACTTGTACTACCATGTTTTCTTTGAGTAGAATTTTGTCAACAGGGTAGATATGATAGACTCCATCTTTATCTCTGTCTCGAAGTGCAAATCTAACACCTTGCTTTCTCAAAATGTGAGCCCATGACACTACTTCCACCAATGTGGGATAACTTGGCCATTTATACTTTGCATAGTATTTTTTCTCGAAAAGATACATGTAACAGTATCCTTTTTGCCACCATGGTTCCGCTGCCGTTCATTTATAATGACCAGGTTTGCCAGGTAACTTGGCTTCCACTTTGTCAGCCCACTCTGCAATCCATCACGTCTGTTCCTCTATCGTCTCTTCTCCACATGCAGGGAGAAAGTAATCCAAGCTCAGCATCTTTCTAGTAAGCATTCCCAACCCCTTGTAGTTCTTAGGAGTAATGGGTTCTGCTTTGTAGATGGTATACACCTTCTTTTTCTCATATGGTGAATAGCACACTGGACTTGAACTGGTTCAATCCTGACTGGATCAATACTGCTGTGGCTTCATGATGTTCCCATTCAGCACATGCATTAACCAATTCCACTCTTCAGCAGACAGGACCAGTCCCTCATGTCTCAACATGATGACATTCCATCCACGTGTTAACAATTGAATATTCAATGGTGTGTTGAACAATGCCTTTCAGATTATGGAGTCTGCCTCCATACTATTAAGTAGATCTACCAACATTTGGTAGTCCAACACCTCTTTATGTTCTGCCTCCTTGAGCTGCCATTTATGAAGCAGCTTCTCACACTTTTCCTGCATGAGCGCCTTCCATGCTTCCTCCTGCTCATGAACTGACACTTCCTCGAATCATTCCACCTCCCACTGAGCCTCTCACTCCAGTCATCATTTCTCCTTGCACTGCTTCTTGAGCCAATGCCTTTATGCCCTGACATGAGCATCACATTGTCACCTATCCACCACAGCAGTGACCTTCTTTTGGACTTTCTTTGTAATCATGCATCCTCATGCCCATTCTGCCTCAAAGGCAATTCCGATCTTGCCCAACATCATATGATGTTGGTGAATGGTAACACATAACAGAAAACTTGATCCATTGTGACAAGTGAATCAAGTGTGATGATAAGATGATGATTAGATTGCTGATGTAACAATCTGTGAAATGCCTCATGTAAAAGGCATGTTTTGTCCTGTAACAAAAATCTTTGATAACTTTTGTCTCTCAGCACTACAGACAGCAGCTATCCATTCATTCAGCTATATGGGTGATGATCTCAGATGAGATGATGTCGACAAGGGATCCAATGGTTGACTTGAGAGACATGGTGCCTGGGGTTTCACTTGGATGTCCTCGTGCTCAGTTCAAAGAACTGATATGTGATTGGTATTCCAAGACTGTGCTTGTTAAGATCAATGTCCTTGGCATGATTCGTTCTAAGTTGACAGTGACAAACAGAGTCTCAGTCTGTTCCCAGTCTACTGGACAAGAGTTCTGACATCTAGTCTGATGATGACGAAGGTCAAGAAGAGAATGAGCATGACAATGAGGAGAGGAGTGCTTGAGTTCATTCAAAATGATGAGGGCAAGATTCGATTAAATTGGAACTAAAGAAGAAGATGGTACATGAGGGTTTATATATGTTTTAGAAAACAAATAGAGATGAAAAAGGAATAGAAGCTGTAACAACCTGAGAAGGAAAATGAAGGTAGTTACAAAAGGAAGAGGCTGTCCATGTGCAGTAGGTATGAGTCATAAGGGTAAAAATAAGAATAGTCCTACAAGATTACGTTGCAATCAAAACATTACCCCTTTGTGTATGAGAAGTCACCAACTTCTACCAGCTAGAGGACATCCATCCATGGTCCTGTTGAGACTCCAGCCACTTTCGATGTCTTTGGCTGCCGTTTTGACTTGCCATTGAAGGGTTTTGATTGATCTTTTTAGTTGCCATGCTTGCTCAAGCATGGTGTCCCATTCGTCATAGGAGAGGAGGTGGGGGTCAGTGTGGAGCGTCAGGGCCGTGTAGACGTCAAGGGGTTCGGCGAATAAGTTGTATTGGAGGATGAGGAGGGTGAGGGCCTGACTGACATTTTCAAGGGCAGTGTTCCAGGGCCAGATGACAACAGGGTGGTGAGCTGGGCGACGGGGGTGGCAAGTTTGGCAGGGTGGACGTGGAGATCCTCGTCCTCAGTGATGGTGGTGGTGGTGGTCATGAAGACCTCAAGGGGGCGGTCCTCATCGTAGGCAGCAAGGGAAGGGTTAATGCGCCAGTGGGCACTGGCGAGGAAAGCAATGGTGAGGACATAGAGGAGGACAACAAAGGACAACATTTTCAATGTAAAGGATTTGTTAGGGCTGTACTGAGGTTGGGTATCATTTTTATAGTATAAACTCTGGTCTTGGTGTTGGACACTGGGAATTCGACTTTACATGAATAGGAGATCTTCCCATGGATCAGGGTCTGATCTGTCACCTATTGCTGCTTTTTCTAGTTCTTTATTGAGGGTATAGAGTAATTCCACATCTAGAAGCATTGATCTGAGGGTTTTCTGATGTGTGGGAATCAATGGGTTCCTGAAGACGACCTTTTGAGGAAATAGGTGATAGAGGTACCTGGCCTTGAAGACATCGTCTTTACTTCTTGCGAAGTCTCAATAACTTAACCAGTTATCAACGGTAATGGTGGTGTTCAATATTCGCCAGATCTCGTCATGTTTCTGGTTTTGAACCAGGGTCAACCAGACAGGTGGAGTGTTTAGTTGATGGCGTTCCTTAGGGCATGTGGATATTCAGGGTCTGTGTTTGATACAAACAATATGATGAATTGACAGCATTCTAGTAGGATGAGAATGTCATCTTCGAAGGGAATGATGAGAATGTGGGTCCAGGAAAAATATGTGACGCAGATTCCCACAGTTCTTTTGGTTGATAGCGTAGCAAGAGTGGGGGGCAGCATGTCATTTGTTTATAAGATGGGTTTGCTTCAAGTATGTGTGGTTGAAATATCGTGTCATGAAGGTGTTTTACAACTGTCTTCTCCTCTTATATTGTAGAAGGATTTCTGCAGCATTGCTTAGGTTGCGCTCAGGTTCCCACGAGTTGTCATTTGGTCCGCACCCCGTCCATTTCACTAGGTAGTGATACCCTGCGCCACGTCATCAGTGCATGAGAATTGCTTCTACTTCGAATTCTTCTTGTCCATTTATGACCTCAGGAGGCGGTTTCACATAGTTTGGTCCATGTATATCTGTTTCCTTGTAGGGCATGAGAAGCGAGGCATGAAACACAGGGTGAATCCGCCATTGTTTCGGGAGTTTCAGTTTGTATGTCACTGGTCCCATGACTTGTTCAATTACAAAGGGTCCTTCTCGTTTTGGTGCTAGTTTCCTTGATTCATATGGAATGCACAGGTTCCTGTTGTCAAGCCAGACTTTGTCACCTTTTTCAAGTTTAATTGATTTGTCTCTGTTTCGAGCAGTGACCATTTGTCGAGCTAGTTCATGTGCTGCTAGTGCTTCTTGTCTTGCTTTTTGTAGCAATTGTAGGCAGTTCTCAGCAGCAGGCGTATTCATTCTGACTGAAGCTGTTGGAATAGTGATTGGATATGTTCCATACATTAGTCAAAATGGAGATGCCTTCACAGTGTCATGATATCAGTTATTGTGTGCAAATTCTGCAATAGGAAGGAATGATTTCAATTTATGAGGTTTGTTTGTACAGAACATCCAGATATATATCTCAAGTTCCTGATTGACTCATTCTGTTTCTCCAGATATGCAGTGCTCATCCTATGATCGATTCTCAATGCCTTGTGAATTTCTTGGAAGACCTTTGCTGCAAACTGGGGACCTCAGTTGGAGATGAGGATATCAGGGAGTCCAAATCATTTAAAATTTTCGGAAATATAGATGTCTGCTGTTCTGAGGGTGTCGATAGTTTTCTTGTAGGGTGTGAAAATTACCCCCTTCATAAGACCATGGTCCACTGTGACCAGGATAGAATCAAAGCCATCTGAAATGGGTAGATCTGTGATGAAATCGAGTGTGACTTGTTGGAAAGGGTGAGTGGATTTAGATGGAATTGGGTATAATGCTGGAGCATTTGGATGTGTATTGACTTTCATTTGTTGACATAGGGCACAGCCTTCGACCCATTGTCTAGTTTGTCTAGCCATTCCTGGCCACCAGTAGTCACGTTTCAACAGTTCTAATGTTTTAAATCAACCAGGATGTCCAGATGAAGGTGTTTCATGGGTGTCTTTAATTAATGATGTGCAAAGATTCACCTGATCAGGTATGTAAGTCTTCCCTTGATAGTAGATAATGCCATCAACATGCGTCCAATCCTGTAGTTTGGATTTGATTGGCGGAGCACGATGTGTTTGAGTTACTTCTACCAAAATATGACCAAAATCATTGGTTGCCATTGCTTTCTTAATGTCATTGGCTAAGTTGTCATTAATGAGCCTAATGAATTGCTCTGCAGGGAGGACCACTATGTCATCCTGTTGTTCAGAATTTCCCATGTGATCAGGTCTGTGGGAGAGTGTGTTGGCCTCGAACATTTTTGTCCCAGGTACATGCTCAATCCTCAGGTCGAATTCTGATAAAAACAATGACCATTGCACTTGTTGAGCAGTGAGTCTTTGGGCGGTTCGATAGTATGACAAATTTTTGTGATCACAATGGATAGTCAATGTATGAGGCAAACCATGAAGGAGATGTCTCCATGTCGCTAATCCTTTAATGATTGCTAACAGTTCTCGATCATAGATTTGATAATTTTGTTCTGTTGATGTTAGGGCATGTGAAATAAATCCACAAGGATGGAGTGCTCCATTTGTATCCACTTGTTTTAATACTGCTCCTATTGCTTTATTTGATGTGTCTGTTTGCAAGATGAATGGTTTAGATGGGTCTGGCATTTGTAATACAGGCATGGAGGCGAAGCGGGACTTGAGGGTCTTGAAGGCAGTTTGTCATTCTGTGGTCCATGTAAATTCTTCTGTTTTCTTTGTTAAGTCAGTTAGGGGTTTTGCAATTGTGGCAAAATTGCCAATGAAATGACGATAGAAGTTTCCAAATCCTAAGAAAGATTGTACTTGTTTAACAGTAGTTGGTGTAGGCCATTCTGTGATTCCAGCGAGTTTGACTGGGTCCATTTGTATATGTCCAGGTGTGATGATCATTCCTAGAAACTCAACCTCTTGTATGCCGAATTTGCATTTTTCCAATTTCAGGAATAGATCATTTATCCCTTGTTTATCATATCCCGAAAGTATTCGTTCATCATGGTTTGAAATGTTGAAGGTGAATTACAGAGTCCAAAGAACATGACAGCTGGTTCATATAGTCCTCAATTGGTGATGAATGCAGCTTTCCATTCATCTCCTTCTTTGATGTGAATGTTGTTGTACCCCCATCAGAGGTCTAATTTTGTGAAATATTGGGCACCAGCTAGTTTCGTCATTAAGTCAGATACCAAAGGTAGAGGGTATGCATTCTTGATTGTCCATTCATTTAGATAACAGTAATCTTA
>JAENRT010000053.1:48077-148998 GCA_032173475.1 Amanita phalloides | reverse complement strand
ATGCACATTGTTTTGTTATATTTTTTTCATATCTTTTTCCAATTTTTCTAATACCTATTTCAACTTCTATCAAAAAAAAAAAAAAAAAAAAAAAAAAAAAAAAAAAAAAAAAAAAAAAGAATAAATCGTATAAACAAGTCTTCTTTAATAGTATTACATTTCATATGTTCTTTTTCCTTTTTCATCCTGCTCGTCTGATAACAGAATCTGATTTGGGAATTCGACTTGCAGCGGAACCTTGCTATTAAATTGTATTGCTTGTAAATGCATAACCATCTGGCCGTCTAGAATTTAGGTTTGGTGGTTTTCGGAAATTATGTAAATTTTGATGACTGTTAATCTCGATTATTCTTTGCTCCCATAATTTAGATATTGAGACATTCATTAGGAGATGATAATGGCGAGCATCTACTTACTATAAATTTCATAATTTCTCTTGCTCATTTAAAAGCTCGCGAAATAATGCAACCGGTCTCCATCTCACCGTTTGCTTGTTAGAAGACAGGTATTGACTAATGCGAAATCTGATGCATCAGTTTTCAATTCGGAAACTGTCTCCTCATCTGGTATAGCTAATACCGTTCTTCCGCTATTCTCTCCTTTCGGATTGTTCTGCATTGTTCATTGTGAGGACCCATTCACCAATCCTTTTTACCAGTTAACATCCGTTAAAGGCCTTTGCTTACTTTGCAATCTCTTTTACAAAAAGACAGATAGAAGTTGACCAATCTAAGATTGTTGTACTTCCGCTATTTTTAAGGATTCTGGCATCCTTTATGGTCCATTTGTACTGGAATTTTGGTAATTATCATTCCTAAGAATTCAATTTCGTTTTATCGGGAATAACATTTCCAGGTTTCAAAGATAGTTGATTCTTCTCCAGCTTTGCCAAATTCGATTTGCATAATATGTGTTTCATGCTGTTCTTATGCTGCGAGAACACTAATTGTGTCATGTAAATCACCACATAACACTCAGCGAGTTCCTCAAGGAAGATCATTCATCATCGTTTAGAAAAAAAGTAGCTGGTGAATTTGTTAACAAATAACATTACTAAAGGCTCAAATAGTCTCGGTCTTGTTGCGGAATGCGTGATTTCACATATACATGGCCTTGATTCGGATTTATTATATCCCCAAGATATCCATTTTTTGAAATATCGTTGCATTCTCAATTTGTCTATATTCTGATATTGAGGTAATGGATAACGGTTTTAATGGTCATTTACGTTAGTTTCCGATAATCTTAGTACTGGTCTAACAACGATCCATCTTTCTTTTTGACAAAGAATGAATGGTGAAATGCATTGGAGATTTGTTTTGGCTTATCATTGTCACACTTTCCAAGTTTTACTGTAAGGAAGTCTTTAAACATGTGTTTGAATGGGTAATTTTGGCAATCTAAGGATTAGATCGGTATTAATTCGAATGCATGATCATGGTCCGTCCGTGGTGTAGTTCATAAAGGTAGTTTTTTCGAATAACCTTCTGGTAAGAGAGTAGACTAATGTTGATGGTACTATAATTTCCACGATGTTTACTTTGTTGTGAAGAATTTCCGATAAGCTTATAGATATGGAAAGCCCGGTATTGAGCTCTTCTTGTCCAATTATGGACAGCTAGTAAGCGATCTCCCTCTTCCCATTATTCTGTTCTACTTCTTCTTCCGGTTCGTATTTACTTTGACATTTCCAGCATGTCCCGGAAAGCATTGTGAAAAGATAAAATATTTGGTTTTTCCAGTTATATCTCTGGATTATGATCTTTTAACAATCATGTCCATAGGAACAATATCATTTTTCACTAATGCTCAGATTACGCAAATTCTAACTGAATTCCATGAATCCCTATTCTCAACTTCAGCTCTACCATCTCTATACCAATCTCCACCTGGTTTCGTGTTCCATCAGACATTGAGACTGGGTGGTTATAGAGTGCTTATCGTGTGTTTAATATTTATATAACTGTATCTGTTATGACTGCTTTATTCACACATGATGACTGTAGCATTCCCGAGTCCACTAACGTTTGATCTCAAGTTTTGTAAGGATGTTTTAGTTTGCGCTATGACTCCAAATCCATTTGTCGCTTTGTCTGTTGTCTGATAAAGCGTGACTAGACTCATGTGGTTTAGATACACGCGCATTTATCTGAGACATTTGATTTAAGTTCAGACGAATCAATGTTAGTTGCTCTTCCTCTCTGTTTTTTCTTAACCAAGTTTTTGATATCCTTGATGGCTGTTTCAATTGGTGTGATCATAATACACCAGTTCTATCACATGGTGATGACATAGTAGTCAGTTTTTTGTTGGTTGCGCGTATATTGGGTGCGTTTCTTAGACAATGTACGAAAGTGGAAAAACAGAATATCCAATAATAAAAAAACAAAAAAAAATAAAAATTGGTAATTTACATAAAAGTGGAAATCCTACATATTTTCCAAATAGGTCATAACTTGTTGAATCGGAAACGCAGCTATTACAAGTTGGGTTTGGAAAACCCAACTCTCCGCTACTTCTTTTCTCTCTTCCTCCATCAAATCTCTGAGATAGTATTCCGTCATTGCTTTCACCTGTTTTCTTTATCTTCGGTGGCGCTTAACAATCCGCTTCATGTGGTCCACTTTCCCGCAGTTGAACAAGTGGATTGACGCACGTCAACGTCCTACATCATCGCATCGGGTCTTTAGATGCGTTGATGCCGTTGCTAGTGAATTTTGATTTTGGTCGGTTTCTGTTTGGGGCCATGGTTACTCGGCTTTGCTGCCATGGTTTATTCTGTCGATTCTTTCGTGATGGTCTGTGCAGGTTTTGACACGTCCGATGTAGTCGCCTTTGGATACAACTGCTGTGATCCCTCAACTTTTCAATCACAGCGCGGGATCGTACATGTTGTGTGGATCCCCGAGTTGCGATGATAATCTAGCGACCTAGATGTCCCATCCAACATTCGATTTAGTGCAATCGTCTCCAATGCTGATTGAGCTTGAGATAGATAACTAAATGCAATCCATTGTCAGCTGTGAGCATTGCGATGTCTAAATTCAATGATGTAGTCCTTGACTTTTCGAGACGCCTTTGTTTCAGGGTATGATTTTTTTCGAGTCGCGTTGTCCCAAGTTCCGTTGTAGGGAAGATCTTCTCATCTTACTGCTTGATCCTGTCAGTGATCGAAGGTGGTGGATTTGTTGATGGTTCACTGCCCATGACCCCGTCATGTCTGTCCTTACTCTGTTTCGACTTCGCATACTGTAATGGCTCCCCAGTCGGCTAACAACGCAATTGTGCTGGCAATTTTTTGTAGCATGGAGTTTTTTTTGTTGTTTATTGTTTATTTTTTTTAAATTTTTGTTTATTTTTATTTTTGTGATTTTTTAATTTATTTGTTTTTATCTCTCAATAAAATCTGGTTGTTTGTTTTTTAGTGTGGTGTGGTATGTTTTTTAATTTAGGTTTTGTTCTTTTTTATATTTTTTTTTATTAGGGGTTTTATTTTTATTTTTAACTTTATGTTTTTTTTTTTTTTCATTCTTCTTGTTTTTTTTTTATTTTTTATTTTTTTTAGGAGGTGATTTAATTTTTTTTTAATATTTTTTTTTTTTTTCTTTTTTTTTTTTTTGTTTTTTATATTTGTGTTTTTGTTTTTTTGTTTTTTTCTTTTATTTTTAGTGTGTTGTGTGTTTTTTCGGGGGTTAGGTTTTGGTTTTTATTTTTGTTTAATTTGAATCTTATTTGTTTAAATGAAAATTTTTTTTTTTTTTCTTATTATATTTTTTTATTTCCTGGCATAGCATTTCGTTCTGCTATCTCAGTTTCGAATTCTGCCTGTTCTGTTGTTTTTGCCGCTGACCAATTTCCTGCCCGGTTGTCCGTCCCCTTCCTTACTCGTTGCAGTGTGATCATCATCCTTTGCTTTGGATTTGTCACTCGAACCAATTCGAAATAGTTTTCCATGGTTCGTAACCACGCCGCAATTTCTTTTGGATCTCCTTCGTACACCTCTGGCATTTCCATTTTCAAGGTGGGTGCGGGATCACGTGGTGGATGTAAAGCATCATGGACTTGGTTAATTACATTGGCCAATTGTGCTCCCTGCTCCGTTCGTTCCGCGTCTGTGTGAGCGTTCCATACTGTAGCATTTGCAGCATGTCCGAATATCCCTATTGCTACGGTGATGAGTCCCACCAATGCCTGTACGAGTGTGTCCGTAATATTGAATCCAACCGAGTAATGCTGTTGGACCGATTTGTCTCCTCCATATTCCTCCAACACCTCCTTCGCACTCATTCCCCATGTGCTGTGTTCGACGTGGAATTTCGCCTCCCTCCGATTGAAGGTTACTTTTACCCTGACGTCCGGATCTCTCATGTCCTTCTCGTACGCCGCTATCTCTCCCCATGACGGATTGTACGGCCATGCGAATGCCCGCCAGTGCTGTCGTTTGAATAAACGAAGATAACATAGGCCCGGAGTCTCCGGTCCTGATCCAGTGAATCCTCTCGGTGGTAACACTGCTTGGCTAGCATGTCGCACCTGCTGGTTCCACTTTGTTATATCAATGATGCTGGGCGGTTGTACCATCTCCATTTTCATTCGCATTTCCTCCTGTAATTCCTTATTATACCAGTCACCTGACGGTTCTCCAAACCAGTTTGTCGTGAACTGATGTGTGATTCGTCTGCCAGCTCCTTGAAAGTGATTTGATTGTACCGCCTGCGCATAGGTCTGTCTCGGATAGACAACCTCCTCGTCATTCTTGGCTGCGCCAAGAGTGATCTTCTTCCACCAGTAGTTCTTTCCATACGTATCGATATCTTCCCATTTGTATGGTGTTTCTACTCGTACTGCGGTGTTTTCTTCGAGTAGTATTTCGTCGCCTGGGTAAATATGATACACTCCCTCCTTATCTCCATCCCGAATTGCAAAACTAACATCCCGCTTTCTCAGGATCAGCGCCCATGACGTTACTTCCTCCATGGTAGGGTATTTCAGCCATTTATATTTGTTATAATATCGTGGCTCGAAGAGATACATATAACAGTATCCCCTTTCTCTCCATGGTTCAGCCGACATCCGTCGATAATGACCTGGTTTGCCGGGTAGTTTGGACTCTATTTCCTTAGCCCATTCTGCGATTCGTTTCATCTGTTCCTCTATCGTTTCTTCTCCCACAGCTGGAAGGAAATAGTCCAGACTCAGCGTCTTGCTGCCCATTACTCCTAGCCCCTTGTAGTTCTTGGGGGTTCGGGGTTCCGCCTTATAAATTGTGTACACCTTTTTCTTTTCGTAAGGTGAATATTGAACCGACTCAGATTTGGTTCGTTCTTGGCTGGCGTATTGCTGCAGCTTCATAATGTTTCCATTAAGTGCATGCATTAATCGGTTCCGCTCCTCAGCGGACAACACCAATCCCTCGTGTTTTAGCGTGATGACGTTCCATCCGCGTGTCAACAATTGAACGTTCGACGGCGTGTCGAACAGTGCTTTTCGGATTACGGAGTCCGCCTCCATGTTGTTTAATAAATCTACCAGTGTCTGGTAGTCTAGCGCTGCCTTGCGCTCTGCCTCCTCCAGCCGCCGTTTACGGAGCAGCTTCTCGCGCTTCTCCTGCATCAGCGCCTTCCACGCTTCCTCCTGCTCACGAACCGACGCCTCCTCGAGTCGTTCCACCTCCCGCTGAGCCTCTCACTCCTGTCGTCGTTTCTCCCTTCGTTGCTCCTTGAGCCAACGATGATATGCCTTTATGTGGGCATCACGTTGTCGCCTGTCCACCACAGCGGCAACCTTCTTTTGTGCTTTCTTTGTAATCACGCATCCTCGCGCCCATTCTGCCTCGAAGGCAATTCCAATCTCTGCCAAAGTCATATTGGCGAACGGTAACACATAACGGAAGACCTGATCCATTGTGACAAGTGGATAAGGTGTGATAAGATGATGATGATGATGATAAGATCGTTATGTAACGACCCGCGGAATGCCTCGTGTAAAAGGCGTGTTTCGTTCTGTAACAAAAATCTTCGACAACTTCAGTCTATCAGCACTACTGACAGTTGCCCGTTCGTTCGGCAATATGGAAGACGATCTCAGTTGAGATGATGTCGTCAAGGATGTCCTGCGAATGACTTGCAAGACGTGGTGCCCGGGGCTTCACTCAGGTGTCCTCGTGCTCAGCTCAAAAGAACTGATACGTTATTGGTATCCTGAGACTGTTCTCCTTGATACACGTCACGTCAAGCAAGTTGTCTTCATTGTTGACCAATGGCAGTCAGGCTCGGTCCGTACTGGTGCACCTACACCATGTAGAGACGAAGGTCCTCCCAACTGTTTTGTCGCCTAGACCACGGTTTTCGATCGCCGCACTATTGGATTCGCCGACACTGCCACTACAGCCAAGGGCGTACTTTATCACAATAGCCGTTTGTCGCCAAGTGTGAAACCAGTCGATGTCGTCCTAGAACGTGGAACGATGTCAACGAAAGTGAAATGAAAGTTTGCCTCGTGTAATGTTGAGCAGATCGTGCTCTTCGTTGTAGAGTCAAACGGTGAGGTAGTAAGCCTTACGATTATGTTAGAAGGGCATTCCAACACAACCTCAAGGTTTGAGACGAGAGAGGGAAGAGATGAGACTAGAACCAGAGTTGCTGTGTGGTACGACACAAACAATCGTAAGGCTAAGGAGTACTACCTACTAACCACTCCTTATATACCTTTGACCTCATGTTCCCCATGAGTCAATCACGTGGTCCCTTCCTCCTGACTTCTGATGACTCAGCCATCCTTCTGTCGCTGACATAACCCTCCTGTGGCTGCGTCTTATATAATCAAGAAAATAGAAAAATAAAGAAATCGTAACATAAAAATGATTTCTATCTAGAGTTTTTACAGACTTTGCTGCTTTCCTTTTGAGATGTTGATCATCCAGGTAAATATGTCATTCCGTAACGATGTTAGCATGGGTTTCAGATGAAATCAACAGAATACCAACAGGTCCGTCGGGCCAGTCCTTCCTGTAAATTTTCTCCAGTTCTAAACGTCTTATAACAGAAGGTCCCATGTGCTTCATACCGTCTTGAATAGTTCATGTTACTTCCGCAAATCGTGAGGCAATGCTAGATAGATATCAGCAATCATTGTCTACACCTGTCTGAGACCAGGCACTGTGTGTACGCACAGTTTCAAGAATGCTGTTGATAGCTCAACTCACTTCCACATAATCTTCTTGCTAAGGTTCAGATATTCTGGAGTGAATGAGCATCCAGGACTGTGTCGTCGAGCAAGGTGCATCATGCTCATTGGTTGGACGTAGACCCAAGTGTGATGATATCTGAACAAGAATTAGATGACAACAGATCTATGGAAAAGTATGTAGTCCATATGAATGAAGCACTCTTGAGCACGACAAGACCCAACTATCAAAGCACAGCCTGACCAGAAAGAAGTAACTGTGCATTGAGGATATTGCAATAGTGTTCGGATGCAATAAATAAATGAGGAACACCACCATCATCTGCTTTGTCTTTCCATTCCAAAATTATGTCTGCAGCACCACTCATTTTCAAAACACGGGCAACAGCCAAGTGCAGGTTGCAAAGCCTTGGCAAAGGCCCTCCGCCGAGTTGCGTTCCATCCGGCCCTGCTCCAAAAATGATTTCGTCTCCATCCTTCAATTGAACGGGTTTTGGGCCAGGCACAGAGCTGAAGGGGACTCTTCGGTATATATATTTGACCTTCGGGATGCATGAGCATAGCAACACTGAATCATAATACCAATCTCACCCTTCCTGCCTCATCCCTAGCCTCAATTGCCCAATGCCCAATCCAAATTGTCATACCTCCAGACTCCAGTGAACATCGCTCTGAAGATTCATACCATTGCTGATGCCATTCAGGTGTGACATAACTTCATCTCTGGTTTTCTCGCCAGCAAACATAGCAATACATTTCAGAGTATCGGGCTGAGTATGAGGCATGTGGCAACAAGTAATTGAGGACATCGGAAATATGCACCTTTCCATGTATGGAAGTTGGGATAACATGTGCCATGATTGGCCTGTAACCATCAGGGTCTTCAGGATAGAATGGCAAAGCGGAAACCGGGCACAATGAATGATCGCGCTTGAATAACTTATACAGAAAAGAAGTAAGGAAAAAAGTGCGATCTTTCACGAATATCTGACACACCAATGCCTTCAAATATTCTTGCTTTCGTTTTCCAAATGACTCCTCTGCGGCAAATAGCCTCAGAAGCTCATCCGTTCCCTTATCAATAACTTCAGAGACCGAGAATGCTGTGCCTGCCCCAGATTTAGGCCCTCCTGGATTCAGTACTAGTACCATTTTAATTATCAGGCATTTAGTAGGTCGGAGTAGTGCTCACTTGCGATACCAAGGTGAGTGAAGTATTCTCCCGCCATGTTCAATACTGGCATGAAGTCGATTTCTTCTCGGTTTAACCCTTCTAATATTATTGCCAGTGATATTGTTTGAGAGGTGAACGACACACCCTTCACAATTTCGACTGCCAAAAAAACAGGATGAGAACGGGGTCGAAGGTATATATATGCTCTGATTCACTGTTGCCCCTGAGTCGTTGGTGGCAATTTCCAAGCTGATCCCAAAATTGATTCAGCACCGTGCCACCAAGTTGGAAAGACTCCATGATTAAATAGGTCAAGAGGTGAGTCTTATGCTTGCCACCTTGCTTTCCAGAGTCTTGTATGCATTGCGTCATATGCCAATCCCAAGCAGATGCTTCTTCCAGTAAAGCTAGAGCATGCTGGAGCTGTTGGTCCATAAGTTCTGGGAATGAGAAACATTTTCACGTGACGTTACGTTTACACATCACACGTATGTCGTTCTACATGGCAGCTGCCATCTTCGAAAAATCATATCAATTCAACCGCTAATGCTACTTTGCTTCGCCATTTTCTTTATGACGTGCCACATCGGGTTCTGACAGAATTCCTTGTCAGAATTGAACATTTTGACGAGTCAAGCTGAGCTTGTTTCAAACAACGCGCATCCATCTATTTAAATAAGCAATTGTGGATATAAGAACAATAACTGGGTCTCAATCATGATCGCAACACTCAAACCCGCTTGCGGAATAAAAGCTCCGCTATTGGGTTTACTATCGCACTTCCTCCCGACCAAAAGGGTTGAGACGTCCGCCACTGGCTAATTTGACATCATAGTTCAGTAGGACATGAGCAAGCATCGTCTTCAATTCGTTGGCGAAAAATCGGCCAGGGCTACAAATGCGACGACAGTCAACCATCGTCTAAAACACGAGCCGTGTTCCGCAAACGTGGTTGAAAGGTTTTTATTTTATTTTTGCTCGGTGCGCCCGATCTGGTGTTGCCTATAGTCATACACATGTTGTAATGTCTTTTTTTTCGTCCTGTTTTGAAGCATGGATTGCGTGCAGATTACGTTCATTTACTCAGTAGCCTCACCTAACTTTATTGTTTTTGGCACTTTTGCACCTGTTTGGATTTTTATGCTGCAGCACACTTGTATATTACCTGTATTAAAAGTTTTGGCAAAGATCGCTACCATCAGAACCACATCCTACCGCATGCGAGGTCGGAACCACTATAATACACGTGAAGTAACTGATGCACCTCGAGCGGGCCCGCTCAGTTCGCTCAGCAGATTTTCGCGGCAAAAGCACTGATCAGCCTGGAACATTTCATATTCGTTGACAAGGAAACACGTCGCACACACACTGGGCCCCTCACTGACTTATATATACGGCAAAGGCTTTTGGAAGTGTCAAGCTGAGCCAAGCATCCGCGAAAGCATTGTATTAAGCAATTCGGAGATAGGTTTAGGGACGACAATATTAATAGTAATGGCACTGTATCTCAATGGCAACACATGGCACTCAAACCCGCTTCCGGAATAAGAGTTCTGCTATTGGATTTACTATCGCACTTGCTCCAGACCAAAAAGGTTGCGGACGTCCGCCGCTGGGTAATTTGACGTCATAGTTCAATAGGATATGAGCAAGCATTGTCTTCAATTCGTTGGCCGCGAAGAATCGGCCAGGGCTACAGAAGTGGCGGCAGTCAACCATTGTCTAAAACACGAGTTTTAAAAATGTTACCATGCGTGACGGCCTTGACCGAATACGATGTAGTCCAGTTCAATGGAAACAAATTTATGCTTGGTATTCTCTCCCTCCTTTTCACGCATCTTCTCGAAGCGGAAGCCGTCGAAGGTTTCGGGATCAGGGTAAGTGTCCTGCATTGATTCATTAGTGCTTTAAAGGGTACGATTGAATGGAGAACATTTACCGGGTCAGTGTTCATGCATATGGCGGGGACGGATATGGTATTACCAGCGGGTATCGTCGTGCCATCAGAGAAAGTAAAGTCCTTCATTACTTTGCGCGTTACTGCAACTGAAGAGGAAATTAGTTTGCAGGGCAGATTTAAAGACCAGAAAACCGCGTACAGACGGCCAAGGACGATAACCGCATCGATTCCTTAATAAAGCTGTCGAGCTTGTTCATCTTTCCAATGGAAGCCTTGGACCAGCCTTCCCGTTGGACAATTTCTTCAATTTCTTCACGCAAAGGCTGCACATATTCCGGATATGCTACCAGGTCGAACAGTACATTTGTAAGCGCCTATATAGAAGAGGCAAGTAAGTGCAGTTCATAAAGTTAGCGACAGGAACATGCGCACGGTGCTCGTCGTATGAACAGCGGCAAAATTGATTATAAGTAGGCGGGATGTTATGTCCTTCAAACTTCGTTGCCTTCCTTTTGAGACGTCGATCATCCAGGTAAGCATGTCATTCTGTAACAAAGTCAACATGAGTTTCAGACGAAATCAACAGAATACCAACAGGTCTGTCGGGCCAGTCCTTCCCGTAAATTCTCTCCAATTCTAAACGTTTTGTAACGGAAGGTCCCATGTGCTTCATCCCGTCTTGAATAGTTTTCGCTACTTCTGTGAATCGTGAGGCTATGCTAGATAGATATCAACAATCATTGTCTACACCTGTCTGAGACCAGGCAGGTGGACGCACGGTTTCAAGAAGGACGGAACACTGTTGATAGTTCTACTTGCTTCCACGATATCAAGAGTAATCTTCTTGCTAAGGTTCAGATATTCTGGATTACGGCCTATAAACCCAGTGAATGAGCATCTGTGCCGTTGCAGAACAAGTAAACCCACAAAGTGGTAAGCCGACTAGCATCATGTTACCCGCCCTACAAACGATGTCTAATATGGTTGAATAAGTTCCGACCTTAACCCATTCTGAAACCAGTCAGTTATAACGATTTAAAAGATGAGATGATGTATTTTACCATCATCCTTGATAGGAATATGGTCGTCGAAAGCGGCAAGTATCTCTTCTCGGACGTCATCGTACCTGGCCCCAATATTCCGTGTAAGCGGATTCCTTACGGCTTCGATGTGTGCCGGATCGTCCAACAAGGTGGGACCGAAGCTCACATCGAGGTGCATGTCCTATATATACGCAGTCAGTCAAGGATATAAACCTAGGAAATACACGAGAGTTACATCTTCTGCAGCTTCCTTGAATGAAAGATACTCGTCGGAGGCATGAGCGATATCATGTATCTTATCAGGGCCAGAAACGACTATCATCCACCGTTGCATCATCGATACTTTAAAGATAGATCCACGATACTGTGACTCTTAGGTTAGATTGCGGGCATGATAACTCAGTGGACAAGTACTTTATCGTAGCCCTCTTGGACTATGGATTTGGCATCTTTCAAAAATCGCTGGGCTCCAAAATACGAAGTTAACAAGCCAGAGCACCCAACAGTTGGTATAGAATGAAGCTGAAAAACACGTTTGAGCGGAGCGTCAAACAACGGTCGGTTCTAGATTACCTTTATGTTGTTGACAATCTTCCGGTAGATGGTGGGAACACAATAAATCAAAGTGAATAGTAGAAGCGCGATCAGAGCTTGTGTCGTCATCGGAGGCATGAATTGAGTTTTCTGCCCATCATGGATTATGAGCACTTTAAATATCTAGTCATATTTTCAAGATGACAAACGGGTGCTGAGACAGATCCTTCAGGGTCAAGGGGATGCAAGGAGGCGGTCCATGAATAACGATCGTTTTCATGACAACAAATGTTGCTCCATTCGCGCGGCACGTTGTGCCCGCTTTGAAACCAGTCCAACCCAGTCAGCATAAGTCGGCAATCTGTGTCAGAGTACTCACCCTGCTGTGGGAGGCAGGCCACGTGTTATGCTAACCTTTCAGTCAAACTAATACGGCTCCCCTTACCAGGTGACCTCGGTGACCGGGTGCTTTTACCGCTGTGCAAACGGGTTTATCTCCTTTTATTGACTGAGTGTCCTTGGTTGCAGAAGGAATTCGACTTCCTCCGCTGGCGATTTCATGCCTTACAATTTCATGTCTTGCAATTTCACCCTGCTTGCAGGATTCAATTCATGCTCGTGTTTTTCAACCACACCTTGCCACCGGATATGATCAACGGGCGTCACGGAGTGCGATTAGGATATACGCGAGATATCGTCAGGCCGGCGCGGATTTCATTCTGTGCTTACGGATATATGAAGAGTGCAGTTACACGCCACTAAGATGGAAAATCCGATCAAACCCCCTATTGTCGAGCTGAACCTGACTTCTCTTTAAAAATGGTGCAGAGGATAGACGATGACATCACATACGTGTGATCCAAGACCACCTTTTGATGATTGACAATGGCCAGATGCACGTAGGGATGTAGGGCAAGAAGCATACTGAACAAGTCGACAAGTGGAAGTTGACTAAGTAACGGCAAAGTTGGCTTCAGGGTAGGCCCGAGGCTGGAATTCGTATCATTTTGGGAACTTCTGTACCTGAATCATGATCGAAACGGTAGTTTGAAACACATCAGGTATCTCGTCTTGACGGGTTTCCATAAGTTCTTTGAACGAGGTTGATATGTGAAACGTAAAAAATGCGCTATAAATCGAGGGAGACAGTAGTCCCCGGAAGATGAGAGATTGAAGTTGTCGCTTGCGAACTCCCTATAAGAAGTAGTAAAGTACCAGTAATTGCAAGAATGGAATGTCAAGCAGGTACTCAAGGTAGCTCGATGAGGAACTGCGCATACACAGCCTGAAATCCATCTGAGCTTCTCGGCCAAGATCGGTGGGGAACGTAGCCTGTCAGAACATCGGCCGATAAAACAACGGGCTTTTCGGGCAATAGGACAACAGTGGTGAGTCACAGTGTGACAGTGTGTCTTAGTTACAGGGAAGAGCACACTTCTGCAATGGCTTGAAGAAGATACTCAAAAGCGCACATTTGTTGGCATCCTGCGAACTCAAACGCTGGCATCCCTGGTATTATCGAATGGCCGTCATTCATCTAATGTGGATCACCAGCGTGCGCCATTGGCCCATTCGTGTAAGATCACAGTTTGTGTATGACTGCTTAGTTTGAACAATACGACGTTTGCGAATGAGCAACATGGACACTTCTAATAGTCGTATGGTCTCGGACCCTGGCACTCCTGTTGGTACCGGAGCGCCTGTGAGCGAGCTCTGGAAGATCGAGAGCATATTGGCCTCAAGCAATAGACAGTCTGCGGGGATAGCGTTCCCGGCCGCAAGTACCACATCAGGTCGCCTTGAAACTACGTTGCGCGGTGGCGAAGACTCATCTGCCCGCAGTGTTCATAGTTCCATATTCCTCACTAGCAGCATTATGCATTTTACACTTAGATCGGGTAACTGAAGATCTCAAAATTCAAATGGGCGTGGCTGACATTGATGCTTCGGGCTTTGCTTTTTATACATCCTCGAAAGTAAGTCGTCGTGAACTTGGTGTGTTTCTTTGGAATTAATACATTGATACCTCAATCTCTGCTCCACATTTTCCCTATATTTTGTAATGATATTGACGAGTGCTTGGTCCAGCCATGTCATGACGAGGGTATTTCCGACAGAACTCGTTGCCTTGCAAGCCAGAATTGAACATTTTGACGAGTCAAGCTGAGCTTGTTTCAAACAACGTACATCCATCGATTTAAATAAGCAATTGTGTATATAAGAACAATAACTGGATCTCAATCGCAACACTCAAACCCGCTTGCGGAATAAAAGCTCCGCTATTGGATTTACTATCGCACTTGCTCCAGACCAAAAAGGTTGCGGACGTCCCCCACTGACTAATTTGACATCATAGTTCAGTAGAACATGGGCAAGCAGTGTCTTCAATTCATTGGCCGCGAAGAATCGGCCAGGGCTAGATAACGACAGTCAACAATCGTTTAAAACATGAGTTAAAATTTGTTACCATGCGTGACGGCCTTGACCGAATAATATGTAGTCCAGTTCGATGGAAACAAATCGATGCTTGGTATTCTCTCCCTCCTTTTCACGCATCTTCTCGAAGCGGAAACCATCGAAGGTTTCTGGATCGGGGTAAATATCCTGTATAGGTTCATTAGTGCTTTAAATATAATTCAAGGGAGCATATTTACTGGGTCGGTGTTCAAGGCCATAGCGGGGATGCATATGGTGTTACCAGCGGGTATTGTAGTGCCATCCGAGAAAGTAAAGTCCTTCATTACTTTGCGCGTTACTCCGACTGGAGAGGAAATTAGTTTGCAAGGCAGATACCAAGACCAAAATACCACATACAGACGGCGAAGGATGCTAACCGCATCGATTCCTTAACAAAGCTGTCCAGCTTGTTCATCTTTCCAATGGAAGCCTTGGACCAGCCTTCCTGCTCGATGATTTCTTCAATTTCTTCACGCAAAGGCTGTACATATTCCGGATATGCTACCAGGTCAAACAGTCCATTTGTAAGCGTCTATATAGAAGAGGCAAGTAAGTACAGTTCATAAAGTTAGCGACGGGAACATGCGCACCATGCTTGTCGTATGAACAGCAGCAAAATTGATTACTAGTAGGCGGGATGTTATGTCCTTCAAACTTTGCTGTTTTCCTTTTGAGACGTCAATCATCCAGGTAAGCATGTCGTTCTGTAACAAAGTGAATATTGGTCTCAGACACAATCAACGGAATACCAACAGGTCTGTCGGGCCAGTCCTTCCCGTAAATTTCCTCCTGTTCCAAACGTTTCGTTACAAAGGGTCCCATGTGCTTCATCCCCTCTTGAATAGTTTTCGCTACTTCCGTGAATCGTGAGGCAATGCTAGATAGATATCAACAACCATTGACTACACCCACAGGCAGGAGTACGCACGGTTTCAAGAAGGGGGGAAAGTTGTTGATAATTCTACTCGCTTCCACAATATCAAGGGTAACCTTCTTGCTAAGGTTCAGATATTCTGGATTACGGCCTATAAACCATGTGAATGAGAATTTGGGACGTTGCAAATGAAGTAAACCCACAAAGGGGTAGGCCGACTAGCATCCTGTTACCCGCCCTACAAACAATTTCCAATATGGTTGCGTAAGTCCCGACCTTGACCCATTCTGAAGAAAGTCAGACCGAATGATTTGAGAGATTAGATGATGTATTTACCATCACCCTTGATAGGAATGTGGTCGTCGAAAGCTGCAAGTATCTCTTCTCGGACGTCATCGTACCTGGCCCCAATATTCCGTGTAAGCGGATTTCTTACGGCTTCAATGTGTATCGGATCGTCCAACATGGTCGGACCGAAGCTCACGTCGAGGTGCAGGTCCTAAATATATGCAATCAGACATGAATATGAACTGAGGAAATGGAGAGTTACGTCTTTTACAGCTTCGTTGAATGAAAGATACTCGTCAGAGGCATGACGAATATCATGAATCTTGTCAGGGCCAGAAACGACAATCATCCACTGTCTCATCATTGATACTTTAAAGATAGATCCACGATACTATGATCTTTTCGTTGGATTGCAGAGCAGGATAACTCGGTGGACACGTACTTTATCATAGCCCTCTTGGACTATAGATTTGGCATCTTTCACAAATCGCTGGGCTCCAAAATATGAAGTTAACAAGCCAGAGCAACCAACGGTTGGGATAGAACGAAGCTGAAAAAAAAAACGTTTAAGCGGAGCGTCAAAAAATGTTCCATTCTAGATCACCTTGATGTTGTTGACGATCTTCCGGTATATGGTGGGAGTACAGTATATCAAGGTGGATAGCAGAAGTGCGACAAGAACTTGTGTCGTCACCGGAGGCATACTTAGTTTTCTGCCCATCATGGATTATGGGCGCTTTAAATATATAGAGTTGCACCATATTTTCTCAAGTAAAGAAGATGACAATACGAGCGCCGAGATAGATCATTCAGGGTCATGGCGATGCAGGGAGGCGTGGATAACAATCTATTTCCTGCCACCCTGGGCAGTGCAAGCAATAATCTCCTTCTCGCAGTATAGCCCTCTTAGAAACTAATCTAACGCAGTCGGGGTAACTATTGGCATCTTTGTCAAAATACTTGCCTGGCCGCACTGTGATAGGCAGGACCACATGTATGCTGGCTTTCCATCTCAGTTCACGGCTATTGTACTACGGCACCCCCCTTGGTAACCGCGGTATCCGGGTACATTTTTTGCTCGGCAAACGGCTTCATCTCGTGTTGACTTTGTGTCCTCGGTTGCAGAGCTTGATGATTCAGGCCGGTCAGGATTCAAGTCATGCTCCCGGGCCTGTTCTTCGACCACGCGGGCATCGCGGACTACGATTCAGAGATCCCTCGGCTCCATCAAGAACAAGAGATCCCACAGCGAGCTATCGTGAAGCCAGCTCGGTTTTCATTCTGCACTTACGGTATAAGAAGTGGGCCACTAATATAATGAGCGTTCAACCCGAAATGAACAGGCCCAGGTCCAGACTCTCCTGGCACACCTTCTCTTTAACAATGGTGCACAGCATAGACGATATCCGGGGCAATCACGATCCAAAAACCACCTTTCGATGATTGACAATGGCTTTTCAGAGGCCGCATGCAAGTAGGGTAGTAAGCACCTGTGACCACATTTGTTGACACGGTGACCAAGTGCTGAATTCGTTATGCTAATTATAATTCATTTTGAACAAGTACCTGAATCATGGTCTGAAACACGTCAATTTCCTCATATTGACGTGTTTCCATTCTTATTGATATGTGAAACGCAAAAAATGCGTTATGAATCGGGTGGTGGCGCTTGCGAGTTCCCGATAAAAGTTCGGAAGGAAAATGGACAGGCAGGTACTCAAGGGACCTGGGTGAAGTACGGCGCTACCACACAAAAACAAAGATGCACAGGGCATGCACTGGCCTGCATCCGTCTAGTAGTGAAATGTGCATCCGATAAAAACGGGGTTTTCGGCGCTGTCACCTTTCTTCTCACGCCAATTTATTCAAGTCGGAAGACAATCGACCTGTTAATGTAAGTAAGCCTCATCCTTCCAGGTCATGATATTGACTCTCAGTCTCCGCCCGTCTTTCCCAGTTTCTCTTTGTAACAAACGGTCTTTGATGCTCATGGATCGCCCTTGAAAATGAAACGAACGCTCCATCCGCAAAAGCTTCAGGGAAAAATGAAGCAGCGAGAAGAAGAGCAGACACGTACGCGTCAAGACGTTCAAACGGCCAAACATCGACAGGCTAAAGGGCATAAATAAGAAACGCGGAGAGAGCAGTTGGTACAATGAACGACTCGGAAATTTGGGATGAGCTAGGCACGGTTGATGTATGAATTTCCCGAATATTTCCGACTTTCACACGTCAATAGATGAATCGTGTCTGGGCTTTCACACTGCGCCGAGATTCTGCTCTCCGTGCGCGAGGATATAGAAGATACTGGCGATATCATTGGTTACGACTGGATCCCTCCAAGTTGATCGAGTGAGTGAACTCTTTATATGCCTATATGCTATCGACCAGGTCGTTTTCCCTCGTGTATTATCATTTGTTCACGAGATCAATCGTCGATCTTTCATTAAGGGATACTGCGCCGGATCCCTGAATACGACAAGCCGCTGACGAGACCCTTAGCACGTGAACGTCAAAAAGCCTGTTCGAATCGTGTCGTTGACTTATCTTGACTAGATATGTGTTTCTCGATATACTTGTCCACGCCACCCCTCCTTCCAATGCGCTGTTGCGGACGAGGCAAAACTCTCCGGACGCGGAGAAGGACTTGGCGGATTTATGCTGTCTTTTGACTGCTGCCCTCCAAACATCTCACGATGCACAGACACTGGGCGATCTCCAGATTTGCAGAGATGAGATGCTTGAAGCAAGGAATATATTGCAGTGGGCTTTGGAAAACATCATTGAAAGGGAACAGCAATTAGCACACCAGCAGAAAAGCTAGTTGCTATCGACGGCAACATGAAATCCCAGGCAGATGTAAGGTTCCTTACATGTCGGATGCTCTCAACAACTACATCCGAGGTCCACAATGAAATTTGTTCGCAGAGACAATCTCCGTGCCGAATAGCTCAAATAACCAGCCCCGCCTCCCAAGTGCCCCAGCTTCTCGAACGGTGCACCGGTCCGCCGACCTCAAGCCAGCCCAGAAGATGAATTGGTCGAACTCTCCCACACAAATCTCTCGTAAAACGTATACCACGACAGGCCAAAATAGAACTATTTCGCAATCGCCCTGAGAGCGTGAACACTAGTGCAGCTCGCTCGGGAAAGCGGTCCGACAGCTTTGCAACTCTGAACGCTCTTGGCGCTCTCCCCAGCTTTCGAGTGCGTCTTTCCTGATGAAGGTTTTTAACTTTGAAAACAGTTTACTCGGATAGCCACGAAGCCCATGGAGGAGTGACGTCACGGATCATCATGGTTTGAACATTACCGCGGCTACCATCATTCTATTTGCGTGTAAGCCAAGTGGCTATAGGAGTAGTGCGATTATCTGCTTCCATATTTGTCAAGAACTTCCTAACATTCGAATCGATCATTCCCTTGTACGGATGAGCACGAGGATTTAGCTTGCTTGGGAAGTGAATCACCATATGGTCGCTTCGGATCGCATGCTCTCCAGTACTGTTTCCGACGACCCACCGTCCTGGGAGCAAGAGTTCCATCCATTGGATCTTGGACGTTGATTGATCTTCCGAGGATTTACTTTGTTAAGGCAGGATAAGACAAGGTGGCTGACGGTGAACCCACCCGCTTTTCATGTACTCTCATCTCATACTCTCGTTCCTGTTAGCCGCCAATGTCTGGGCCCTGGTGCCACACGTCACGGTCAACCTGCAACTGACTGACGACATTCAGCACTGTTATCCGGCGCTAGGATGGACAACTCCTCCCGTACCTCCTGCAGACCTGGCGAACTGGTGGTGCGACCCCAGTACAGAATATGCGTTCCTTGGTTTCAGCTACGAAGTTTCTGCTTGTGGGCGGCTTTTTGAAGCAATATTTTATACACAGCTAACCTTCTACAAGGCCAGAGTCGTGAACAGCTGATCGAAGAATTTTATGATATCAGGCATCATTTCAATTCACGCTACGTTCGCCTCTACGGTGCTTGTGACCGTGACGGATTTTAGTGGGTAGTTTCTCGAAACATTATTCATCATGTTACTTATCTGCGTTCAAAGCGATGACATCGTTGAAGCGGCATGGAAGAACTCGCTGGGCGTCCATGCACTAATTTGGGTGAGCAAACGATCACAGTAGTTTGAGGTTTATTAAATGCAATTAGTTTGGCTTCGATGGCGACGACGCGTGGATTCAGCGCCGAGATACCTTATTCGCAACTCTTCATTCCAACCCCAAAGCGAAATTCGTAACACGAGTTGTACAATTTGGATCAGAGCCGCTGTTTGACGATGTTCTATCCCATGAGCAACTGACAGAGCAGGTTGTTGCTGCGAAGGCCCATTTATCGTCTCTTGGTATTCCTGTAACCGTCTCTGAATTGGCCTATGGGTAAGATTCCCCTGTTCGTAAACTTTGACAGTGACTGCATACCAAAGTAGATATCAAGAACGTGGCGGCGCTCAGGATGTGCTAGACGCATTGGATTCAATCAACATGCACGTTCTTCCCTTTTTCTCTTGGCGAGCTTCAACTGCAAAAAATTCGTGGAACCTTTAGTCCAAAGTGATTTATAGATCACGGGAAAGGCAAGAAGATGTATTTTGACGAGGTTTGTTTTCTCTGGATTAGCCTGTTCCGCTCACAATGAAGCCCGCTCAGAACAGATGGCCATCTGTAACTTCCCAGGGCGTCCAACCAAATAGTCCCAACGCCGTTGCCCAATGTCCAGAATGAGCATGTAAGTATTTCATTTTATTCCGCATTTCGAGTTAATTTCGTGCATTTTGTAGGACTATTTTGGCGATGCTGGATGCCCATTGCGAAGACATTGAAGGCGGTGGTTGGTGGTGGAGTCGGTTGGTTCGCACACATTTATAGCGATAGCCAAGAGCCGGGATACGGAATCTACGACTCGTACGGGCGCATGAAGTTCAATTTCAATCCACGGACTCGATGCTGACGTGTCGTGGCTGCCTGCAGGATGGGTCACCTTAGTGCGATGTCCCACCACAGGTTATTTATATTATATAGACATGAATATACGTATACCTAGAAATCTGATGAAGTATTGACAACGTTGGTAATGCTTTAAGTGGTTTAACCCAGGTTGGCCCCCGCGAATCTTCGAGTAGAGTGCTCAGCACAATCGAACCGATTGCAAAGGCAAATGTATTATGTAATCATGAAGAAAAAATGAAAAAATGAAAAAATGAAAAAATGAAAAAATGAAAAAATAAATAAATTTCCGTGCTTTTGGTCAACCGCTTGCGCAGTCTAAGCCCAGGGCCCACGACAAGGGAAGCACGAGGAAAAGAGACGTCTCTTCACCATCCCTGGGAAAGGAAATACTCACCTTACCAGACGGCGGGCGAATTGGGCGAACGAGGCGGGCGACGGGGCGTGGCGATTTCAACCTAACTAAAATCCTCAAACAAGAAAAACATATCAGCCGATGTCACTATGAACGTTTATAGGGATAATCAAACCGTATATGCGCCCCCTCCCCCTCCAGCCACTCCGTTTGCGCTTACTTCTTGGCTGACACAAGCTCGGCCCAGACTTTGTCCGCGATCTTCTCTGCCAATGCCCGGCTGATATACTGAAGTGAAGGAGGAAATGCCTCGTCAAATTCCTCGGATGTGCAATAATCCAAAGCTGATGTCTTGAGATCGAGACGAGCCTTCTCATTCTCCTCGTGAAACGCGACGAGATAGCCCGCATGATGCAACAACCTTTTCATATTTTCACCGCCAGCGCCAGGGACCTTGTGCTTAGACATCTCGGTGATGCGGGCCTTCCACTGCTTAACAGCCGCAGCAGCCGCAAGTACCCTTACCTTTCCTCCTTCCTTGAGCATGGAGAAATGGGCACTCGCCTTCCTGCGCTCCACGGCTGAGAGTAACTTACGTACCTTGTGCTCTGGCGACTCGGTGACTGGCATGTCCTTCGCCCGCAGCGTCTGGAGATCTATAAACACGTCCGGCATATCGGGATATGCAGGATCTATAAATGACAAATGGGATTGGCGACGACCAGCGCCGACAGTGGGAATATGCGTTGTGGTAGTGTGCATGATGGATGTACGTGTGTGAGTTGTAATGAAAAGGAGCTGACTGTGGGGCAGTCGACAAGGCCATTTCATTGTCAACCGAACGACTGGTCAGCCACAAGATCGGTCAGCCGCAAGATTAGGGGCCATCTATCTACGATATATGCATGGACAAGCTGGAGCGATTCGTTACCCCGGCAGGCATATCTCGAGTCGTTCATCTTTTCTCTGCCCTTATACTCCAAACATAACGAAATTCATTTCGTGGAGTATGATATGCAGCCGCATTCGCCAAATTCAATCAGATTATTTATTCCACCATTACCGAAACGGCGATAGGAGCGCGACCAAAGCTACATCCTGAGTGATGTAACACCTTGCACTAGGGGCCCTGCAACCACAGTGACCGTGTGGATATTCCAATACCAGGTTGTGTTACAACCCGCAGCCTGATTCATTCGTTGTAACCCCCTCTGGGATTATTCCAATCATCTGCTCTTAGCCCTACTGTTCTGCCATTCTCACTTATCTCCCTTGTATCTCGCGTATCACGAGGCCGCGCCCTCACTGATGCAAAGCTGACGTTACAGGAAAACACTCCATACATCCGTTCCTAATCTCGATATGTCAAAGTTCAGCTTACTCGAAACGAAGACCTGGTTGGCATTTCCAAAAAATAGTCTCTCGCTATGTGGTCGCAATTGTGGCATTCTGAGACATTGGAAGCTTCGATGGATGAAAATAAGGGTGAAGAATAGAGGTTATCAACTGCTTTCGAAACGCTTCGCCACATCAAGCCAACGGTCAACAAAGTTGAAGTCCACATTGTCGAAGCGGACGAGCTGTTACACTGGCGATGGCTTAAAGAACTTAGGCGACCACGGGTATAGTCCCGACATCTGATTTGTGAATAAGTAACCCAATCAGATATGGATTGCAGGATACATTTATTTTCTGTCACCTAGAACGAATCATCAGATTGCGTGTAGAAAAGGCATCGTATCGCCATCAGAAAACAAGAAGCACAAGGTTCACATAAGTATCATAATCAGATGTGGACGAATCCACCGAGTATGGAAGCCCCGGCGGGATGAAATGTGCTTTTGTTGCCGAAAATGGATGAATGCACAAGAAAATAATAATATTAGGTCGCATGACTTGAGCGCTCACTTTTCAGTGTTTCCCAAACGATATTTTCACGAATCCGAGTCGTACTCACCCGCCGCCAGGCGGTAACTATAATCGATGAGAAGAAATCTTGTAGTGCCAAATAATAGACATACTGGCCAGAAACCCAGAACTTCATGCACTCCAACAATCGCTTATCCGAGATGTTGTTATCGGAGAGAGTGAGGTACCGACGAATATCTGATAATATTTATAAATATCCAATGATGAACCCCTGTCAGGAAGAA
Source organism: Amanita phalloides (assembly GCA_032173475.1). Lineage (NCBI taxonomy): Eukaryota > Fungi > Basidiomycota > Agaricomycetes > Agaricales > Amanitaceae > Amanita > Amanita phalloides. Next base: position 126,073 of record JAENRT010000053.1, on the reverse strand, counting down.
GCATGCAAAGGAAACCAAGGACGGCTGACGATATCCGAGAGTCGTACGTACTACGGGAGTGACGAACCAAACTATTAATAGGAACTTCATCCTGAGCTGTTGCAGCGGCAGTTTGAACAACAGGGGATATTATATTAGTAGCGATGACACGTAATGGAGTACGACAAGCAAGATCTGTGTGATTAACGACACATCATCGGTTCAGCTTTTCAACAAAACCCGAACTGCGCAATTGCTAGATTCCTATGTCAACCTTCGTACAAGAAGGGGCACTTTCGGACCGTCCTCGCTTGCTACCTTAGGACTCCCAAAATGCCAACTAAGTTCCGTCGATGGCCCATTGCGGAACTCAAAGCCGAAGTGGGTGACCAAAACCGTAAGAGCAGCCTAGATATTGTGAAGTCAAAACAACCAAGCAACCGACAGGAGCTTCGCCATACCTTCATCTCCAGTACGGCAAAATCTCTCCCAGGGCACAGCCTGTTGCCAGCGCCGAAGGTCAATACACTTCGGTAGCCAGGTAATTGCACGCTTCTTCTTTTATCAAGGCCCTCAGCACTCAGCCATCTGCCTGGATCAAACGTCCCCGCATCCGGCCCCCAAAAGGCTTCCGATATATTCAATGCCCCGATGGGTACGCGGATGAAGGTACCTTTCCTCACAAATAAGGTATCAATCATCGCTCCAGACGCTGTTGGTATGGGATCTGTCAGCGGTATCACATCGTCTTCCGCTGCCTGTTCGGATGATCAACAACAACACACAAAGGCCAGATGAAGAGGGAAGGAGGATACGAACCACACGGGATACCTGCATTTCGGAGGGATGGAACCTCAATATCTCGGATACAAAAGCATCAAGGTATTTCAAATCCTTTGTCAGCTGGTCGTATGTAGGGCGTTCTCCGCTTGCCAAGCATTCCCTAAGTTCGGTACGGAGGGTCTCTTGGATTTCTGGCCGTCGGGCAAGTTCAATGAGACACCACTGAGAGAAGGCTCAAGTGTCGATCTGCCGGGAATACTCGGAGACCAATGAACTTACCGTTAAGGCAGCTGCAAACAACACAAGTATCGGTGTATGAGGTTCTCGGAAGAAGGGATGACTTGTACAACGTACCTGCTGTCGTTCCATGCCCAGCCATGACAAGCATACCCTGTGATTTTATCAGTTTGAACTGTATGAGCGAGAAGCAGCAGAGGTATGTACTGCCTACAAAGCATGTCAGTCAGTCGTCCGACGCCGGTGCAGGCTGAAGCAACGCACCTGGGCCGTGACCTGTGGAAGTGACAAACGATTATTAGAGTTGGCGTTTACTGACTTGACTATGCACGGGAAAGCATCAGTACCAAGTCACATAGTCAGGACAGAAACATACGCATAGCCCCGAGGACCGATTTGTGAATGGCGCTATCTTCAGGTGCCTTACGTACTTTCGCTAGAAAGTCAGTCACGATTAGGTTAAATTGTTCTGCTATTCCCGCCGATTGCGCAGTTCTGGCATTCGGTAAGGTAAATTTGAAGAGCTGATAGAAGATGTCGTTGGTATAAACGCTGAGCCTTACTAAAAGGTCTGCGGGATTGACTGAGTGGAAAACATCTAGAATGTCCATGATCGGGTTTGCATAGCCCTTCAGGTTGCCGAAGTCGTGCGACAATGCAACTTGTCCGACATTATCCATGCTAAATCATATTGCACGTAAGAAGAATGGGGGGAAAGGAAAATTGCACATCATACGCTAAACAACCCATCCTTAAAACGAAGATGAATAATGAAGGCTAAAGGGGACACAGGTGCGCCGACTCACCATTTAACTATATCGATTTCGATGGCAGACGTAGATTTGTCTGACGATTGAACACATGATTCCCATGCCGCTTTCAGCTGTCATTCATGTTGATCAATTGGCTGCCCGTTTTAAGGTTGGAACTGTTCTAACCTGATAGGCAGAATCCAGAACAATGGGCGTAAAATTGCGAATCGCTGAGACCGCCAAGGGGGAAGACAGGGCTCGGCGTATCCTGTAATCACATTCAATTTCTGCTCACTGTTGAGCATTAAAGAGCGACCAACCTCTTGTGAGCCTCCCCTTCTGTGGCGATTAGAATATCTCCAGACTAGAATTGCTGATAACTCGGGAAAAATGTTGTGGAACATCACTTACCAACTTTCGGTCCACATGTCGTTGCCCAGGAGGCTGGTTATACGTGATGGTATCCTTGGAAAATAAGTGTGTGAGAGCCTTGGGGTCGTTCAAGACGACGTGGATGGTCCCAAAACCAGCAGGCATCTGATAAACGGGACCATACATCCGTTCCCATTCTCGATACAACAAGCTGAGATCGCCCGTAGGGAAGACCTTGCTGGCATTGCCAAAGATGAAGCTCTCGCTGCGGGTTCCTTGCAATTGGGGAGTTTCAAGACCTCGGCGGCTTCGGTAGATAGAAACGAAGACAGATAAGGTGAGGATAGCGGTTATCAGTCTCGTCCAATTACTTTCAAAGTACGTCGCCACGTGGGGCCAAAGTTCACCGAAATCGAAGTTCAACATGATGAAACGGACGAGCTGTTAGACTGCTGATGGTTCGCAACCACGGTATATCCCCAACGCCTGATTGCTGAATAAGTGGCGCGATCAAATGTGGAATATGACAGAAAAGTCTTTTTTGTCGAGAAGGGATGACCAGGTCGCTTGCGGAAAGGGCTGATGGACTGGAAATTGTCAAGCAGTGACCAGAGCGGCACTATTGTAATAATTGTATTGCCATCAGAAAACAGGAAAAGAAGTTCATATAAATAGCCCAACCATGAGTGGAGATAATGTGCATCTGAAAACGGATGAGATAACAGCGTGAATGCATAAGACTTACGTCTTAGTTTGAGTCCTGTGACCCGCACTAACGACTCTTTGATGACTTCGAGTAGTCAACCATTGCATGTCAGAAAGCAGAAAGTTCGCATGCGAAGAAAGCCTAAGGTGTCAGACGAACCGAACTGTTGACACGACCTGCTGAGCGGGCCGAAACATCATGATGCGTCACGCGTCACACGTCACTGCTGAAACACTTATCCGGCTATCTCCGCCCGCCCCACCATTCAGCTAGGCCTTTCCCGGACACAGAATGTGGATGACTAGCGAGATGATACATTTCTTTTGACCAGTTATACATACTCTCATAAGTGCATAAGTAATGATTTGCACGTCTATGACCGTTTCGGTTACGCGCGGTCCGGAGCACAAAATACGTGCTTTCACCATGAGAAGTGCATTTCTTGGAACGACGAGCGTAGAGCGATACGCAGCACAGATATGAAACTTATATGAGCAGCCAGGCCAAAACAAACTGAGTGGAAGGGGTCCCGCTCCTCATTCTCGTGCGGATCGCCAAGCGTCCATACTGACGGATCCGTTCAACTACGCACCGATTTTTCGACAATATCAGAACCGCGGGAACAGGCAGTGAAATTATGATATCCCTAAGTCAACCTTCGTACAAGAAGAGGCACTTTCGGACCGTCCTCACTGGCTACCTTGGGGCGCCCAAAATACCAACTCAATTCTGTCGACGGCCCATTGGGGAACCCAAAGCTGAAGTGGTTAACCAAAACCACAAGAGCAACCTAAATATTGAAGTTAAAACGGCCAATCCAACCATCAGGGGCTTCACCATACCTTCATCTCCAGTATGGCAAAATCTTTCCCTGGACACAGTCTAGGACCAGCGCTGAAAGTCAATAGATGACGGTAGCCGGGCAGTTGTTCTCTTCTTGCTTTCCCAAGGCTCTCGGCATTCAGCCATCTGCCTGGATCAAATGTTCCCGCGTCTGGCCCCCAAAACGCCTCCGATATATTCACTCCCCCGACGGGGACGCGAATGAAGGTTCCTTTCCTCACGAACAAGCTATCAATCATCGTTCCAGACGCCGTTCGTATGGGATCTGTCAGCGGTATCACATCGTCTTCGGATGTCTGTTCGGATGATCAACAATACACACAGGTAGGATGAAGGGGTTGCAGGTAAGGTACAAACCACACGGGTTACTTGCATATCGGAGGGATGGAGCCTCAGTATCTCGGATACAAATGCATCAAGGTATGTGAGATCTTTTGTTAGCTGATCGTACGTAGGGCGTTCTCCGCCTGCCACGCATTCCCTGAGTTCGGCGCGAAGGGTCTCTTGAATTTCCGGCCGACGAGCAAGTTCAATCAGGGACCACTGACAGAAGGCTCAGCAATTGAACTCCTGGAAATACTCGTAGATAAATGAAATTACCGTTAAGGCAACTGTAAACAGCACAGGCGACGGTTTATGAGAAGGGGATGGTGACATGGAGAATTTACCTGCTGTCGTTTCAAGCCCAGCCATGATAACTAAACCCTGAGATTCTATCAGCTTCGACTGAATGAGAGAAAGTGGAAGTAGTACATACTACCTACAAAGCATGCCTGTGAGCCACCAACGCCGATGCGAGCTAAAGCAACGTACCTGGGCCGTGAACTCTGCAAGTGACAAATGGATGTTGGAATTGGCGTTTACTGACTTGACTATGCACGAGAAAGTGTCAGCACCCAGCTAATATCTCATACATAGTCAGGATAGAAGTAACATACGCATAACCCCAAGGACTGATTTATGAATGGCGCTATCTTCAGGTGCCATACGTGCCTTCATCAGAAAATCAGTCGTGAGTAGTTTGAATTGTTCTACTCTCTCGGCTGATTGCGCAGCTCTGGTCTTCGGCAAGGTAAATTTGAAGAGCTTATAGAGGATGTCATTGGTATAAACGGTAAATCTCAAGTAAAGATCTGCCGGCTTGAGTGTGTTGAAAACTTCATCGAGGGTATCCATGATTGAGCATGTATGGCCCTTCAGATTGCCAAAGTCATGCGACATGGCAACTTTACCGACATTGTCCATGCTAAATGATATTATGCGTAAGAAGAATGAAGCAGATCGAAGGCAGCCACCATACGCGAAATAATTCATCCTTTGGGCACATAAGGAACGAAGGTAAACAATGAAGGCCAGACGGAGGACAGATGCGGCGACCCACCACTTGACTATATCGATTTCGACGGCATGAATAGAGTTATCTGATGGCTGAAAACATGAATCCCATGCTGTTTTAAGCTGTCATTCATGTTGATCAATCGGCTGACTGTTTTAAGACTGGAATTATTCTAACCTGATAAGCGGAATCCAAAACAACGGGAGTAAAATTGCGAATTGCTGAAGCCGCGAGGGGAGAAGACATGACTCTACGTATCCTGCAATCACGTTCAATACTCCATCACGCCCGTTCAGTAAAGAGCGACTAACCTTTTGTGAGTCTCCCCTTCTGTGGCGATTAAAATATTTCCAGCCTGGAATGAAATAATAATGACGACTCTGGAAAACGTCGTTGAACAACACTTACCAACTTCCGGTCCGCATTCCATTGCCCAGGAGGCTTATTATACGTGAAAGTGTCCTTGGAAAATAAGTGTGCGAGAGCTTTGGGGTCGTTCAATACGACATGGGCGGCCCCAAAGCTGGCGGGTATTTGATAAACGGGCCCATACATCCTTTCCCAATCTCGATACAAGGAGCTGAGATCACCCGTAGGGAAGATCTTGCTGGCATTGCCGAAGATGAAGCTCTCGCTGCGTGGTCCTTGCAGTCGGGGTGTCCTAAGACCTCGGCGGCTTCTGTAGATACAAATGACGGCGAGGAAACTGAGGATAGAGGTTATCAGCCTCGTCGGATTGCTTTCGAAATACTTGGCGACATCAGGCCAGAGGTCACCGAAGTTCAACATGATAAAGCGGTCCATTGGTGAATCTGGATTAAGGGAAGCGATCAGATACAGGAAGGAGTGACTAGGTCACCTGTAGAAAGATGCTCGACTCCGGCCCGAACAGTTACTTATAGTATCCATCAGAAAACAGGAAAAGAACAAAGAAGTAGACATAAATAGCCCAATCGGATGTGAATAAGAGATATGGCAAGGGAGGGGATGTAATGCGTCACTGGTAGACCGCTGCCCTGAATGCACAAGATAAGTACGGCTTGATACAAACCCCTATCGCCGAAAGAGGGGAGTAGTTGTATCACATTAACATATTGTCGCGTATCTCTTTGTCCTAACATTATTGGGCGTCTGCGTACTGCCCAGAAAATGAAAAGACCAAAAACCGCATGAGAGCGTGACCAAGTACTTGGCACCAATTTCGGCGTCACATGTCACGCGTCGCGAGTCACGTGGGCTTCATGAACAGCGCTGCAAAAAGAATGACCAGGGGCTGTTGCGATGGACGATTGACAAACAGGGGATGGGGGTCAAACCTACCTTAGGCGTGGGTGTGGACAATGTTGGGGTAAGTACCATGAAGGCCGCGCGCATATATTCACGACTTGGACTTACCAGCTCAAGCTGCTCAGCCACGACTCCGATATAGTTGACGTACATGAATAAGGCTCAGAGGCAGAAAAACGACGGCGATGATACCGATTATCATGACGGGCTTCGCGATGGAAAACTCGACGACGGACGTAGGTGGTAACCACATCATGTGTTTTCTCATTTCTTCGCGATGACAAAAGTTGACCGTTGAACGTTGAACAGTGTCGAACATTCACGACGCAATCCATCCCACACCCGTCGTTGCTTTCATCTAATGGCGAAATCTATCTTCGACTAAAGCTAGCCACTAAACTGTCACCCAGTTGTAGTCTCATGGCTCAGCCAACCACTTCGACAGTTTCATCTTCTTCAACGTCGGATCGAGTACCATTTCCAGACTCCCTCTGGACTCGGGCACGAAGGCAGCGGCAGCGAAAGCACTGAGGGTGAGCGGCCAAAGCTGTAGCGCACGTTTATCTGATGCAAATTCAAAGCACCAGTTTGTCCCTCCTCGGCCTCAATTCCTTTCTCTTCGGTCTGGGACGTCAGGCGTCAGGCATCGTAGTGGTCGGTCTGCAACCTGATTTCAAGAGCACAATCCCTGATCGTATTATTGCCTCAGTCCTGGTCTCTTCTTCGCCGCCAACGAAGTGAAAACCATGCTCGCTCACGTCTTATCGAACCACGATGTCAAGTTGACGAACATCCCAAAATCTAGCGGTTTGGAGTTTGCCAGATCCCACAGTGTATGTTTCGCAAATGTAATTGAGCAGTTTTATTTTGGTTCGTTGATCCAATTGCTATCCTTCACCTGATATGGACGTATTATCCAACGAATATACACAAACTACGGTCCGTCGGCAGTCTGGCTCATCAGGAACACGATGCAAATGAAGGTCTTCGAGGCATGAGCGTGGTGCAGGTCCTCGCTTTTCTCAAGATTAACAAACATACGAATGTATATTTTAGCAATTGGTGACTCGCCCTAGGTGCGCACTTCATTGAACTTGCGGGCTTTTTTCTGCCCATAGAAAGATGCATGTAGAATTGGGTTACGCAGATATTTCCAGCGTTCAGCCATCTGCATTGTATTTTAATTCGAAAGTGATGTCATCCGCATCACTTTCAGGAGTTTTGTCCCTCATGAAAGTGCTGAAAAGTTCTGAAAAGTTACTTCTAAATGTGCGAATGAGAATAGTGCGTAATCTTTTTCGTCGCGATTTGGTCGTGGCTCGAAACAAAGTGTACCAATATCACTCCACACTCAGGGTGGCGCATCTGCTCAGAACAATCGGTGCACGAGGCATCGTGAGGAGATTCGAGGGATGTGACACTCCTGCTGACAAGAAACACAGTACAACTTTGTATTGACTACAACAGATCATCGCAGTGGGTTTTATATTTTTACAAGCGGAAAAAAGGAAGAACGCAAGCTGTCTGGCAAAAGAAAATTTAGCCATTTTGCAATAAACAATAACTTGAAGGCCTTACTTCCGATGCAGACTCAGCGGTCCAAGTCTGATAACGTCCACAACTTGTATCGCCCACTACTACTAACGACCAAGTGAGTACAACTACCTTGTATCATCGTTCTGAAGTGAGATACCTTCATGCCATAATAGCGGACCAATGGTTGGGGTATTTAGCAAAGGCTAATACGCAATGCATAAGTGCTTTGGTACATCATGAGAGAAATTGGTCTTACGCCTCGCCACGAGTGAGGAGTGCAGTGACGTCGTCACCGATGCACGGGTCGCAACCTATTCCCCATATGGGAAGACGGGTGGCATTGATGTCAGACATTGGGATTGTGATATTTACTTGGAGTTAGGTTCGAAAGGGAGTTGGCTACTGAATGGCCAAAGTTCAATTCCTTTTATACGCCATCGCCCAGTGGGTTAGATCCAAAATCAATCCTACAAAATCAATCCTGCAAGTCGCAGAAATTAGCATAATCGCATGGGATCGGAGGGTCGGTACGTGATAGCATGATAGGAGCCCATATCGGATTCCTTTTCTCGGCAACAGATTCACTCTACTTGTCGTCCGTTTCGCTTCACATCAGCGACCTTCAAGTTTGACCCGCTGTTTACCGACCATCGATTACGATTTAGAACGGGTGAATGGGCCCGTTTACGAAATACCTCATGGCATCGGCTATTACGACCGACGAACCCGTGTCAATCCAAAGGCTCGCGGACACTTATCGTGAAGGACATCACCACGCCTTGAGCTGTTTCTTCACGCCTCCTGCGAATTTTTGATCTTTTCTCGTTTCTTCAGCGGAATTGATATGAATGTTTTGTCCGCGACAAAGTGGTGCGGTGATATAACTGCGACACCCCCGTAGTTCGATCATGCATCCATCAGCTTTTTCTATCCGAACCTCTTTATCCTTTTTCGATGATAGAGAATGGGGTTTCTCCCTTCCCACAGCTCGTTCACACGCATGTTTGGACAGAGTATGATGCGGTGGTACGAAGCGATCCCGCCGCTGTTTCTGATCATCCTTTTTCGGCGATAGAGAAAGCACTTTCTCCGTTCACACAGATCTTTGCTCTCCATATTTTCATGCCTTGTCGTGCACCATTACGTGTCATCAGGCTACTAATATGGTATCCCCTGTTGTTCAAATTACCGCTGCAACAGCTCAGGATGAGGTTCCTATCAGTAGTTAATTGGTCCCGTAGTACGTACTGATATCGTCAGCCGTCTTTAGCTTTCTTCACATGCTTCTTTCTGACAGGGGCTCATCATGCTCTGACAGATGGATACGGCAAGGTGGTGAGATGTAATACTTGGTACTACTCGGATTCGTCGTTTAGGAAACACTGAAAATGAGTGCTCGAGTCATGCGATCTAATATTTTTCTTGTGCATTCATCCATTTTCGGCAACAAAAGCACATTTCATCCCGCCTAGGCTTCCATACTCGGCGGACTTGTCCACATCTGATTGTGATACTTGTGTGAACCTTGTTCTTCTTGTTTTCTGATGGCGATACGATGCCTTTTCTACATGCAATCTGATGATTCGTTCTAGGCGACAGAAAATAAATGTATCCTGCATCTGATTGGGTTACTTATTCACGAATCAGATGTCGGGACTATACCCGTGGTCGCCTAAGTTCCTTAAGCCATCGCCAGTGGAACAGCTCGTCCGCTCCGACAATGTGGACTTCAACTTCGTTGACCGTTGGCTTGATATGGCGAAGTATTTCGAAAGCAATTGGATGAGGTTAATAACCTCTATTCTTCACCTTCATTTCCATCTACCGAAGCTGCCGATGTCTTAGAATGCCCCAATTGCGACCACCTAATGTGAGACTATTTTTTGGAAATGCCAGGTCTTCGTTTCGAGTGAGCTGAACTTCAACATATCGAGATTAGGAACAGATGTATGGAGTGTTCTCCTGTAACGTCAGCTTTGCATCAGTGAGGGCGCGGCCTCGTGCTACCCAAGGTGCAAGGGAGATGAGTGACAGTAGGACGAAAAGCAGACGATTGGAATGATCCCAGAGGATTACAACAAATGGATCAGGCTGCGGGGTTGTGACACAACCTGGTATTGGAATATACACACGGTCACTGTGGTCGCAGTGCGGCGAACCCTGCTGAATGTCGTGGACCCTAGTGCAAGGTGTTACATCACTCAGGATGTAGCTTTCCTATCGCCGTTTCGATCTATTATGTAATGGTGTAATTGCGACTGCATCTCATACTCAAAATGTTCGGAGTTTAAGGGCAGAGAAAAGATGAACGACTCGAGATACGTCTGCCAGGGTAACGAATCGCTTCAGCTTGTCCATGCATGTATCGTAGATAGATGGCCCCTAATCTTCAATGCGGCTGACCGATCTTGCGGCTGACAATGAAATGGCCTTGTCGACTGCCCCACAGTCAGCTCCTTTCCATTACAACTCACACACGTACACCCATCATGCACACTACCACAACGCACATTCCCACTGTCGGCGCTGGTCGCCGCCAATCCCATTTTTTATTTACAGATCCTGCGTATCCCGATATGCCGGACGTGTTTATAGATCTCCAGACGCTTCGGGCGAAGGACATGCCAGTCACCGAGTCGCCAGAGCACAAGATGCGTAAGTTGCTCTTAGCCATGGAGCGCAGGAAGGCGAGTGTCCATTTCTCCATGCTCAAGGAAGGAGGAAAGGTAAGGCTGCTCGCGGCTGCTGCGGCTGTCAAGCAGTGGAAGGCCCGCATCACCGAGATGTCTAAGCACAAGGTCCCTGGCGCTGGCGGTGAAAATATGAAAAGGTTGTTGCATCATGCGGGCTATCTCGTCGCGTTTCACGAGGAGAATGAGAAGGCTCGTCTCGCCCTCAAGACATCAGCTTTGGATTATTGCACTTCTGAGGAATTTGACGAGGCATTTCCTCCTTCACTTCAGTATATCAGCCGGGCATTGGCAGAGGAGATCGCGGACAAAGTCTGGGCTGAGCTTGTGTCGGCTAAGAAGTAAGCCCTCCGCGAACGCGGAGTGGCTGGCGGGGAGGGGGCGCATATACGGTTTGATTATCCCTATAAACGTTCATAGTGACATCGGCTGATATGTTTTTCTTGTTTGAGGATTTTAGTTAGGTTAAAATCGCCACGCCCCGTCGCCCGCCTCGTTCGCCCAATTCGCCCGCCGCCTGGTAAGGTGAGTATTTCCTTTCCCAGGGATGGTGGGAGACAATCGTCTCTTTTCCTCGTGCTTCCCTTGTCGTGGGCCCTGGGCTTAGACTGCGCAAGCGGTTGACCAAAAGCACGGAAATCTTTTTTTCGTTTTTCTTCTTCATGATTATATAATACATTTGCCTCTTGTAGCTCCGCAATTTATTCATCTCCACTAATCCGGTTCGATTGTGCTGAGCAATCTCCTCGAAGATTCGCATTGACCAACCTGAGAGCCACTTCGCGCGACAAGAGTTTGAATACAACTCCAGAACTATTAAAGTACGTGCCGACGACATCAAGTCATGTCACAGAGCCCAATCTACTTATCTTCTTTGATCATTCTAGGACCCTGCACGTCAGACAACTGGAGACGGAAGTGTCCAAACTTTAACAGAATGTGATGTTACGGCGGCCCGGCCCAGAATACACAAAGGTCAGCACATCCTGCCTCTTTCTGGCTCTCGTCAACTTAAAAGAGATGGCGTCCGCAGCGATGTCAACGCGCAGACTTGTTCAAAGGTCAGCCGTGTTGGAATTTTGGAAACCCGATGTACCCTTGACACCCGGGATGAGCGTTTCAGAGTCTAATGTGTGTGTATTTCAACGCACCCGATTTACGAGCTAATCTGCTCTTGTCTCGCCAGTATATGAAATGTCATCGTGGAGAATGGTGACTTGACTTGCAATGGAGTCCCAAACACTTGCCACACTTCTGTTCGCATCTCTGATCTTCCAATCCGGAACCAGCTCTTCACTCTGGTCATACCGTTCTTGCACCGTTTCAGGAACAGGTTTTAAATATCACAGGGCAGAAATATAGGACGTCTAAAATCCTGAGGCATGCGCCTGACGACATCCCTTCCGTTGATCATGCAGTTCTAGAGGTAATGTACCGCAATCGTTCGGTAATATCCCGGGTCAGTATTGATCGGCTCGTTAGACAACGCAAACAGATGTAGCTATAGGATTTGGTCTTGACGATAAATCCTATCACGTCAATGTTATTAAGACTACACTTACGAGAAATATCGGAGTCAGGTTCTCCGATGTTCGGGATGAGATTGACACTACTTTCAGTCACTATATAACTGCCAAAGAGGACGTCTAGTGCTGAAGACCGTACCGTACGCATTTCTGAGGTGTTCCTTTAAATACTGACTGAAATAGTCATAATTATAGGTCGTTTGGCCTTAAGCGTACCTCGCGGTCTGCAACAAGGAATCAAACATCTAGGTTCCTTCATCCAGGAGCGACTTGAACAGGAAGCACGATATGGAAAGGATTGGCCAGTAAATCTGTCAGTTCACCCGAAATTATTCATCTGGTTCAGTTTCGCTTATGTGTCGCATAAAAGTAATGACGTTATTCGTTGGCTTTTGGACATCTCGCCGTATCGGAATATCCGGGATACCACAGTCCGCATTCTCATGATCAACTTTGCCGCTATTCACACGACAACGATAATATGTATTGTACATCTCAGGGTGTCTCTTGCGTAATTTCATGTTTGTGTTTCAGCCACCCACTCATGGCCTGGCAACACGTCCGGAATACGTCGAACCACCACGCAAGAAAGCTGAGGCCATGATCCGGGAAGAAGGCTGATCCAAAGCTTCTGTTGACACAAGCTGCGCAAAATGGACGGCTTTACGTCAAAGAATAAGTGGTAATGGCATTTAAAGTGATTTTCACCTTCTCCGACGGAACGACAATTCCAGCGCGTAACTTGATATCTGTCGCATGCGCCGCAACGCATGTCGATGCGGTCAGTGAGGTCTGGTTTTTTTTGGATTCTTCGATTCATGATGTTTTGTGTAGGAATAATATTACCATCCACATAAGTTTGACAGGTTCCGCTTCGAGAGAATGCGCGATAAAGACGAAGATGCGAAACGCCAATTTGTGTCTCTCGACAGGCACAATTACTACCTCTTCAATGCAAGTCCTCACTTTTCTCGAGATTAGGTGGCTCACTCGGAAAACTGGTCTATGGATGATACGATGGCTTCGTCCTTTCATATGATCTAGTCTGCTAGGCATCGATACTGTCAAAGTTCACATCACTTCAGAACTTTTGTCGCTTATGAAAGTGCTGAACTTTACTTCTGAATGCTTACGCACCAGCATTTCTATTCAACTCGCCACCGTAGTGCGAATGGGTTACTGGTTTGATATAAAGGATACCGAGAAAGTTCCTACGCATTGTGAACAGGCTCGAAGGGTGACGTTCCTTTGTATGGCCAGTTAATCCACAAGAAACAAAGTACAATTGTATATTGACTACAACACAGACCGTCGACATGGGTTTTATATTTTTACAAATGAGACAAACGGAGTCGCTAACAGAAGAAAAGATAGACCAAGTGTCTGGGAACAGACGGTTTAGCCTCTTGATTTGCCACAAACAACGACCTTACTTCCGATACAGACTCAATGGTCCAAGCCTGATAACGTCCACAACTTGTATTGCCCACCACTGCGTCTGAGTCAGGACAACTGCCTTGTGTCATCATTATGAAGTGAAACGGCAATACCTTCGTGTCATAATAGCAGACAAATGGATTGGGTATTTAGCAAAGGCTAATATGCGGTGCATAAGTGCATTGATGCATTATTGGAGAGAAATTGTGCTTACGCCTCGCCACGGGTGAGGAGCGCAGCGACTTCGTCACCGACGCACGGGTTGCAACCGATGCCCCAGATGGGAAGACAGGTGGCATTGATGTCAGACATTTGGATTGTGAGATTGAGAGGTAGTAAGCTTGGAGTTGGGTTTGAAAGGCAGTTGGATACTGAACACTGAGGTCTACGATCCCTTTTATACATCGTTGCCTACTTGGTTGGATGCAAAATCAATCCTATGAGTCGCAGATATTGGCATAATAACCTGGGAAATACAATAGATAAGAGGATCAGTGCGCAAATGTGACCAAGGGCAGATGCTTCTTTTTCGCATAGAAACCTGTTTATTCCATAGGGATAGTACTTGTCGCCATTCGCACCAGTTCACACGTGAATATAGTATAAGTAAAAAGTCAATATGGGGGAACCAGAACGAAATTCCCGCGGTAACTTGACAAGTATCTTGATAGAGGTCCAACATGTTTCAAGCAGGGATATTGTGAGCCTTTGAGCGGATTCATCGTTCCTCAACAGATAAATATCGTCCTCCTTCAACATCTTGTTGGACTACCTGCGTAATCCGTGGGTTTTGCAATACTTAAGGAGCGCGGACGGGGACAAGAAGTGCCACTTCATCACGGTGATTACAAGATGACCTGTCATTCTTTTCTGGGGACAGAAATATTTCACGCTTCGACCTGTAAACCAACGTCGCTCGGATGATTATCGATTAAAATTGAGAACGGAATGGAGATCTGTGACTACACACTTGTCAAGTAGTGCGAACCGCGCCAAGGTGGTGCGGTAGTGCGATCCCGGTCAAGGAAGCCATCTTTTTCGGCCGAATCCAATCCCTATACTTTATGATTGAGCCATGGTGAAGTTCCTATCAATCATCTGACTTATCTACTCCCATAGGTTATGCTTTCGGCTATCGTCAGCCGTCTCCGCATGCTTCTTTCTGACAGGGGTTCATCATGTTACGAGAGATGAATGGCGACAAGGTGTACGATACGACGCTGAATATTCGTATACGCTAGTCCATATTTGGCAGCCAAAGCATTCTCATACTTGATGAAATCGTCCTTATCTGGTAAGGCTAAAGCTTGAATTTTGTTCCTTTTCTGTTTTCTGATTGTGTTACAACGTCCCCACCCCTGTTCGAAGCATTCATCAGCCCTTGTGATCCATTCCAAGACAGAAAATGATTTTATCCTCACTCGTGCATGACATCAGGTCACAGATTCTCAGGCAGGCTTCTTCGCTGGACGAAAAATCAGCTCCATGAAGAGAGACGATCTGTTTGCCTTGGTTAGCTGATATAGAATGTTCCAAGGACGCGACGCGGATTGCTCTCACAGAACAAACTCCGACACGGTAGCTTTCGGCGAGTCACGACGTACAGCTCCCAAAATTGGAACGAAAACAAGCAGTCGATCTTCGCCAATTTTTACCCTTCTAGTCATGATCGGTCTTTCAAGTATATTTAGGGGATAAGTAATTTGGCTCGAATTGCAGCCTGCAAAGTCCTTTTGCACAAGGGAACCACCCCATCAAAACGCACCAGAGAGTCACCCGCCATAGGAATCCATATCTGATTAGGTGTTTGGGCTATTATAACCCGTGGTCGTCTTCTTTGAACTATCACCAGTGTACGCTTCCAAGTCGTCATGTTGGACTCCAACTTCGTTGGTCTTTGGCCCGACGTGGCAGAGTATTTCGAAAGCAATTGGACGAGGCTGATAACCTCTATCATCAGCTGTCTCGCCCTCATTTCCATCTACCGAAGTCGCCGAGGTCTTAGAACGCCCCAGCTTCAGGGACCACGCGGCGAGAGCTTATTCTTTGGCAATGCCAGCAAGGTCTTCCCTGGGAGTGATCTCAGCCCGACATATCGAGATTGGGAACGGATGTATGGTCCCGTTTTTCAGATGCCCGCTAGCCTCGGCACCGTTCATGTCGTATTGAACGACCCCAAGGCTCTCGCACACTTATTTTCCAAGGATACCACGACGTATTGTGAGCCTCCCGCGCAACGGTATGAGGGCCGGAAGTTGGTAAGCATTGTTGTGCAACATTTTCCAAAAACTTTGGCAATATTCATTTCGTTCCAGTTTGGTGATATGTTGATCGCCATGGAAGGGGAAACTCACAAGAGGTTGGTCACTCTTCACTGATTAGGCATAAGCTGAATATTGAATGCGGTTCCAGAATACGCAGAGTCCTGTCTGCTCCTCTGGCGGCCTCAGCAATTCGGAATATCACTCCCACAATTTTGGATTCTGCTTTTCAGGTTAGAACAGTTACATTTTCTTTAACAATCAGCCAATTGATCAACATGAATGACAGCTTAAATCAGTATGGGATTCATGTTTTCAGTCATCGGACAAATTGAATCATGCCGTCGAAATCGAGATCGTGAAATGGTGGGTCACCGCATCTGTCTTCCCTCTCGCCTACATTATTTACCTTCTGTTCCTTATGCGCCCCAGGATGAATGCTTTCACGTATGATGGTTACCTTTGCTCTACTCCATGCATCTTACGCGCGATATCAATTTTTTAGCATGGACAACGTCGGAAAAGTTGCATTTTCGCATGACTTTGGCAACCTGAAAGGCCACCCGTGCTCAATCATGAGTGGCCTAGATGTTTACCACGCAGTCAGCCCAGCAGGCCGTTTTTTAAGGCTTTCTTTTTATACAGGCGAAGCGCTCTATAGGCTCTTCGGAATCATTTTACCGAACGCCAGAAGTACGCAGTTAGTGGAAGTGTCAGATCAATTTAAACTGTTAACGGCCGACTTTCTGGCGAAGGCACGTAACGCACCCGAAGATAGCGCCATCCACAAATCAGTCCTTGGAGTTCTACGTATGTTATTTTATTTCCTGACTGTGTGGGATTTGACTTGGTGCCGACGCTTTCACGTGTATAGTCAAGTCAGTAGACCCAAACGCTAACATCCGTTTGTCACTTCCCGAAGCCATGGCCCAGGTAGGTTGCTTTTGCCTGCATCGGTGTCTGCAGCTGACTTGCTTTGAAGGCCGTATGTACCTCTGTTACTTGTCTCTATTTCAATATAACCTGACAAAATCGAAGGCTCTGCTTGTAATGGCCGGGTACGATACTGCGGCATGTGCGTTCTACGAGTCACCGTCCTGTTGTTCCGAGGATCTCATAAACCGTTACTTCGTTTGTTACAGCTTCCTTAACGGTGATTTCATTTGTCTACGAGTCTTTCCGGGCATTCATTACTGATCCTTCTCTCAGTGGTCGCTCATTGAACTTGCCCGCCACTTAAAAGTGCAAGAGACTCTCCGTGCCGAACTCAGGGAATGCTTGGCTGGCGGGGAACGTCCCACATACGACCAGCTGACAAAAGATCTGAAATACCTCGATGGTTTTCTGTGCGAGATACTGAGGTTCCATCCGCCCGAAAGGCAATTACTCCGTGCGGTCCGTACCTTCCCCCCCATCCATCCTTTCTGTATCGTTGATTATCCGAACAGGCAACCGAAGATGATGTGATGCCTCTGACAGACCCCATACGAACTGCCTCTGGGGCGATGATCGACAGTTTGCCCGTGAGCGAAGGCACCATCATCCGCATCCCCGTCGGGGCATTGAATATATCGGAAGCATTTTGGGGGCCAGACGCGGAAACGTTCGATCCAGGTAGATGGCTGAATGCCGAGGGCCTTGAGAAAGGAAGAAGGGAGCAGTTACCCGGCTACCGACACCTGTTGACTTTTGGCGCCGGTCCCAGACAGTGTCCAGGGAGAGATCTCGCCATACTGGAGATAAAGGTATGATTAAGCTCCTGTGTAGTTTATAGTTGATTTCACTTCAATATCTAGGCTGCTCTTGTGGTTTTAGTTAGCAACTTCAGTTTTGAGTTCTCCGATGGGCCGTCGACCGAGCTGGGTTGGCAGTTTGGGCGCCCAAAGGTAGCAAGCGAGGACGGTCCGAAAGTGCCCCTTCTTGTACGAAGGTTGTCATAGATCTGGTCATTGTACCATCCGATCCCGGTCCTCGTGTCTGTTGTATCACAGCAAGGATGTACATTATGTAGTAATTTTTTTTCATTCCGAAGAGTTTCGATTCAAAACAGACCCGAAACCTGTTTTATCCCCGGAAAACTGTAACGCAGCATATATGAACAATCGCCCTACTCGACAAAGACGAATCAGGGGATCGCTTGTAAACATTTAACAGGCAATGGGCAGCCACTGGAAAATCGGATCCGATCCTACCAGTTGGTGAGTGTTTGGACACGCCCCGAGAAAGGCATGCGTACGGCATTGCTACCGCATCGAGCAAGCGTTACAGGTGCCTGCGAATTTCATCTGTGACCCACGGCAGATTTGACTAGCGGCGGAACTCTCACGTCACAATCACACCTACTCTTTTCGTGTTTCCAATGTGATCGCTGGTCGGATGCGGCCCGATTGACTTGTCCACCAATTGACATGTAATGATGTGGGTGTATATCTGATCGAATTCTCGGAGGGCCGAGCGCAACTACAAAAGCGTTCGCAAGACCCCCTCGGCCGACTGCATCCCCAATGACATTGACAACACAAACAGCAGCCGCGCTTCTTTTTGCTATCGTGGTCTATTATGCTCCTATATTATACCAGAATATTGTTAATAACATGAAGGTAAGTAAACCGAAACCGAACATTGTTCCTTTCAACATAATCTGTAGATTAGCTCCATACCCACAGTTGGTTGCTCGGGCATATGGACCTCCTATATCGGAGCACATCGATATTGGACGCATGCCAGATCTATTGTCGCAGAGGGTTACAGACAAGTATTAATCCATTTGGGTCCCTCGTATGCGCGATCCGACCAAAAGTCATAGTATCGTGGATCTCTTTTCAAAGTATCGACGATGAAAAGATGGATTATTGTCGTTTGTGGCCCAGATAAGATAGATGATATTCGACGTGCCTCTGATGATTTTCTTTCAATTTCCGAGGCTAAGAAAGATGTAATTCCTCGCGTCTCTCTTGCGTTTGTTTTCATATCTGACTGCACATGTGTAGTTGCTGGACTTGGACGCAAGCCTCGGTTCCGACTTACTTGAAGACCAAGTGCACGTGGACGTCGTAAAAAATCCGTTGACGCGGAATATTGGGGTCAGATATCCTGACGTTCTCGATGAGATTATTACAGCTTTCAACGATTATATCCCTGTCAAGGGCGACGGTAGACATTGATTTTAGAATCTTAAGTTAATTTAACTTACGGGTCTTAGAATGGGTCAAAATCAGGGCTTTTTCGACTATAATGGACATCGTCTGTAGGGCAGGTAACAGGATGTTGGTCGGCTTACCACTTTGTGAGTTGGTTTTTATCCCCATAAGAGTTGAAATCCCATTCACTCGGTGTGTAGGCCGCGACCCAGGCTTTCTAGACCTTTGCAAGACCTTTGCTGTCGATATTGTCAACTCTGGTAGGATTCTCTTCGGCTCCCCGCCCGTGATAAGACCGTACGCTACGCACCCCTGCTTAATTTATGACAGCGTATAAAACGTGCTTATCGGCACCTGTCTAGCATTGCTGCTCGATTTACGAAAGTACCTCGGACCATCGAGCGCGGAATGAAGTACATAGAACCCCTTGTCAAAGAGCTTGTAGAACAGGAGGCAATCCACGGAAAGGACTGGCCTGGGCGACCTGTCAGTATCTTCTTGATCTCTTTAAATGTTAGCACTCACTTCCTTATAGAATGACATACTTACCTGGCTGCTCGATGTCTCGAAAGGAAAGCAGCGAAGTTTGAAGGATATCACAACCCGCGTATTTTATATCAACTTAGTATCTCTTCATACGACAACTTTGGTGCGTAAATCCACGTTGTTGCCTCCACCAACTCATTTTCCTATGCAGACGCTAACAACTGCGCTGTTTGACTTGGCAACATACACCGAATATGTACAGCCTTTGCGTGAGGAAGTTGAAACCATCATCCAACGGGAAGGGTGGTCTAAGGATGCCATCGGAAAAATGGTAAAGTTGGACAGCTTTATCAAGGAATCAATGCGGTTGGCATTCCAAAGCGTCTGTATGTGGTTGTTTCCGGTCCTGCTACCTGCGATGCAAACGAAGCTGTTTTCCAGTTGGGATGTTTCGCAAAGTGATGAAGGACTTTACTTTCTCGGATGGCACCGTAATCCCTGCAGGCAACACCCTAGCCATCCCCGTCTCGTTTATGCACATTGACCCTGTAAAACTTCTTTCTCCAACTATCGGTCCCCAAACGTTAATGAACTGGCGTAGGACATCTACCCCAATGCCGACACATTTGATGGTTTTCGCTTCGAGAAGATGTGTCAGAAGGCAGGCGATAAAACCAAGCATTCCCTTGTTTCGATCCAACCCAACTATCTTCTGTTTGGTCATGGCCGGGATGCATGGTATAATATTTCAAACTCGGTTCATAACCACCGCTGATAGTTTTCTAGCCCTGGACGATTTTTTGCAGCTAGCGAATTGAAGACAATGCTTGCTCACATCTTGATCAACTATGATGTCAAGTTTTCCAACCGTGATGGGCGCCCAGATCCTGTTTGGGTTGGGGGGAGCGGGGCACCTGACCCGACAGTAGAGCTCTTATTCCGGAAGCGGGTTTAATTTGACATTCTACTACAAATAGACGATATCCCCACTTTATTTTTAGCTTGACCTGGTTGACCGCTTACCATGCCAATATCGATGTCGACAACCTGGTTTGGGGTTACGAGGTCATACCAGGATGTGTCATTCCTTGTCATAAGAATAAGGTTTGAATTACGCTCGGTCACTGTTTGTCAAGGTTCCCCATATATGGCCTGGTCTTATTTCTTTTTCGACAGGGAAATATTGTTAGTTTAAAATCTACCTCTCGCTAGTTTCCCCGCATGACTTTCTAGCCAACCGTCACGTACGCGTCGCCGCGTCCGAAAATACCATCAGTTTTTCTGTACGAAGCCTGGTCTTCAAGCTTCAAGCTTCGTACTTTTCTTGTGCATTCACAGTAGCTGTCTACTAGTGCTGATCATTCGTTTTCGGTAACTCAGGCGCTGCCACTTTTACTTCACATGAGATTGGGCCATTTAACTTCTTTGTCCTTTTCCTATTTTCTGATGGCGATGCTCCTATCACTGTTCGGGCCGGAGTCACGCACCTATCAGCCTTCCTATAGTGGGCCGCTATAACTGAATAACTGATTTGGGGTCATCGCCCTCCCTGAACTATCACCCGTCTAACAGCTAGCCCGCTTCATCATGTTGAACTTCAACGTCGGTGACCTGTGGCCCGATATGGCGGAGTATTTGGAAAGCAATTCGACGAGGCTGGCGACCTCTATCATCAGTTTGCTGGTCATCGGTTCTATCTACCGACGCTCCCGAGGTCTTAGGACACCCCGACTGCAAGGACCGCGCGGCGAGAGCTTCATCTTTGGCAATGCCAGCAAGATCTTCCCTACGGGCGATCTCAGCTCTTTGTACCGAGATTGGGAAAGGATGTATGGTCCCGTTTTTCAGATACCCGCGAGCTTTGGCAATATCCATGTCGTATTAAACGATCCGAAGGCTCTGACACACTTGTTTTCCAAAGACACCGTGACATATAATCAGCCTCCTGCGCAATGGAATGTGGACCGAAAGTTGGTAAGTGTTGTTCCACAACATTTTCCAGATCCATCTTACTTCGTTCCAGGCTGGTGATATCTTGATCGCCACAGAAGGGAAGACTCATAAAAGGTTGGTCGCTCTTCATTGCTCAATAGTCAGGGCGTGAGTAGAATATTGAACGTGATTGCAGGATACGCAGAGTTCTGTCTCCTCCCCTGGCAGTCTCAGCAATTCGCGATTTTACTCCCGTCGTTTTGGATTCCGCCTATCAGGTGAGAACAATTTCAGCCGTGAAACAGTCAGCCGATTGGATCATGATCCACATGAACGACAGCTTAAAGCAGCATGGGATTCACGTTTTCAGCTGTCAGACGGCCATGTTGTCGAAATTGACATAGTCAAATGGTGGGTCGCTGCATCTGTCTTCTTCCAGGCGTTCATTATTTACCTTTGTTCCTTATGTGCCAAGGTTGAATTATTTGGCGTAAGATGGCTGCCATCGAATATCCATGCTTCTGACGCGCAATATCATTAAGCATGGACAATGTCGGAAAAGCTGCGATGTCGCATGACTTTGGCAATCTGAAGGGCCATGCATGCTCAATCATGGACACCCTCGACGAAGTGTTCCAGACACTCAACCCCGCAGACCTTTACTTAAGGTTTACCATTTATACCAACGACATCCTCTATAAGCTCTTCAAATTCACCTTACCGAAGACCCGAGTTGCGCAGTCAGGGGAAAGAGAAGAACAATTCAAACTCATCATGGCTGAATTTCTGACGAAGGCACGTAGTGCTCCCGAAGATAGTGCCATTCACAAATCAGTTCTTGGGGTTATGCGTGTGTTACTCTTATGTGCGGGATATTACTTGATGTTGACCCGCTTTTAGTCAAGTCAGTAGGCGCTAAATCTAATGTCTATTTGTCACTTGCAGAGTTCACGGCGCAGGTACGTCTCTCCAGCCTGCATCGGCGGCTGACTGACATGCTTTATAGGCAGTGTGTTCCCCTGTCCCTTTCTCCCGTTCAGTCGAGGCTGATAAAATCACAGGGTATGCTTATTATGGCCGGGCTTGAAACGACAGCAGGTATGTTGTACAAGTCACATCCCATCTTCCGAGGATCTCATGAGCTGTTATCTGTGCGGTTTATAGTTGCCTTAACGGTAACCACATTTGTCTACGAGTATTTCCAAGAGTTCAACTGAGCCTTGTCTCTCAGTGGTCCCTCATTGAACTTTCCCGTCGGCCGGAAATCCAAGAGACCCTCCGTGCCGAACTTAGGGAATGTTTGGCAGGTGGAGAGCGACCTACATTCGACCAACTGACAAAAGGGCTGACGTACCTTGATGCATTTGTATCCGAGATACTGAGGTTCCATCCCTCTGATATGGAAGTATCCCGTGTGGTTCGTACCTTTCCTTCCCTTCTTTCTTACCGTCCTTGCGTAGTGTTGATCATCCAAACAGACAACCGAAGACGATGTGATACCGCTGACAGATCCCATACGAACGGCGTCTGGAACGATGATTGATAGCTTGTTCGTGAGGAAAGGCACCATCATCCGTGTCCCCATCGGGGGAGTGAATATATCGGAAGCGTTGTGGGGGCCAGACGCGGGAACGTTCGATCCAGGCCGATGGCTGAATGCAGAGGGCCTTGGGAAAGGAAGAAAGGAGCAATTACCTGGCTACCGACATCTATTAACTTTCGGCGCTGGTCCCAGGTTGTGTCCAGGGAGAGATTTTGCCATGCTGGAGATGAAGGTTAGTATGACGAAGCCCCTGGATGGTAGCTCGGCTGTTTTGACTCCATTATCTAGGCTTCTCTTGTGGTTTTGGTTAGCCACTTCAGCTTTGAGTTTCTCAATGGGCCATCGACAGAACTGAGTTGGTATTTCGGGCGCCCCAAGGTAGCAAGCGAGGACGGTCCAAGAGTGCCCCTTCTTGTACGAAGGTTGACATAGGGATCTAGAAATTGAACCATCTGATTCAGAGTTCTGATATTGTCGAGAAATCGGTTCGGAGGGCGGCGATGTATCATCAATTCACGAGGCTGGATGCTTCAAGGTGGCTCAGGTGGGACATATTTGTGTCGTCGTTCCCAGGCGAGTGGAGCGAAGGATTGCTTTTTACCGAGTACGTATGTATAGTTGTAGGGCTCCTCGAAAAAAACAGAAACCGTCGTAGAAATACGGGCAAGTAGTCGTGAAGACTGCAAGATGGCATACAATTACGCAAGGCTTGGAGTATGACGTTTCGGATGTGTCACTAGTCCCTCGCTTTCTGTGGCCCGAAATGCCAAGTGCAAAGATGTGCGGCGATAGATGGCGACACGTCCGTCTACAACCTTTTGCGGTCGATGAAGCCTTGATTATCGATTATCGATTAAGATTGGGAACGCCGCGTTTACGAGATGCCCCGTGCCATCAGCTATCACAACCGCATGCCAATCTAGACACTTGATCAATCTTATTAATAATAACGGACACCACCACATCTTGTTCGCCTGCTAGGAAAGCGCAGGTTGAAGTTGCCAAGCGTTTGTTCACGCTCTCATAGGGATTTGTGTTCTCTTCTCGTTTTCTGGGAGGAAGTGGAACGCGACAAAATGATCTTGTGATACAACGGCGATCCTGCGGATCTTTCCACCACTTTTTAGATCTGAGAAATACACAGCTCTCGGTCTCTATACTTTTGTGCCTGGTATGGAGCCTTCTTTGAACCGCTCAGGTTGAAGCCCCTGTCAACAGTTTGGTTTGTCTGCGGCGTAACCTCGGGTGTCGCCAGCCACCTCCTGTACCGTAAAGCCCTTCGCATGGGAACTTTTTACACTTCGGATAGTGGAATGTTTGTGACCCGCTTAGGTTTGTTCTCACGTCTGGTTTTTCTGATGGCGATATCCCATCTCGGCGACAATCCACGTCTGATTATGTTCGGAAATTAGGCGTTGGGGATAGCCTATACTCGTGATCGTCTTCCTTGAACTGTCCCCAGCTCGTCCACTTCATCATGTTAAGCTTCAATTTCGGCGACTTTGGGTCCGATGTGGCAGAGTACCTCAAAAGCAATTCGACGGGGCTGATAACCACAATCATCACCTTCCTTGTCCTCATTTCTATCTACAGAAGCCGCCGAGGTCTTAGAACGCCTCAACTGCAAGGAACACGCAGCGAGAGCTTCATCTTTGGCAATGCCAAGAAGGTTTATCCTGCGAGCGACCTCAGCTCGTTGTACCGAAATTGGGAACGGATGTATGGTCCCGTTTATCAGATGCCTGCCGGCTTTGGCACCGTCCACGTCGTATTGAACGACCCCAAGGCTCTCACACACGTGTTTTCCAAGGACACCATCACGTATAATCAGCCTCCTGCGCAATGGCATGTGGAACGACAGTTGGTAAGTGTTATTCCACAACGTTTTCCAGAGCCGCCAGTCTTATCCCGCTCAAGTCTGGTGATATTTTGATCGCCACAGAAGGGGAGGCTCACAAGAGGTTGGTCGCATCTTTAATGCGGGCGCGAGGGGAATATTGAATGTGATCGCAGAATACGCAGAGCCCTGTCTTCTCCCCTGACAGTCTCAGCAATTCGCAATTATACTCCCGTTGTTTTGGACTCTGCCTATCAGGTTAGAACAGTTCCAACCTTAAAATAGCCAACTGATTGATTAACACGAATGATAGCTTAAATCAGCATGGGATTCATGTTTTCAATTGTCAGACAAGCCTGGCCATGCCGTCGAAATCGATATAGTGAAATGGTGGGTCGCCGGGTCTGCCTGCCCTCTGGCCTTCATTGTTTACCTTTGATCCTTATGGGTTCAAGGATGGGTTTTTTAACGTATGATGCGCCGCCTTCATGCTCCCCCATCCTTCTTACGCGCGATATCGTTTAGCATGGACAATGTCGGACAAGTTGCATTCTCGCATGACTTCGGCAACCTGAAGGGCCATGGAAACCCAATCATGGACATCATAGATGTTTTCCATGCCGTCGATACCACAGACCTTTACTTAAGGTTTACCATTTACACCAACGACGTTTTCTATAAGCTCTTTAAGTTTACCTTACCGAACGCAGGAACTACGCAGTCGGCGGGAATAGCAAAACAATTTAAACTACTCACAACTGACTTTTTGGAGAAGGTACGTAGGGCACCTGAAGATAGCGCCATTCACAAATCAGTCCTTGGGGCTATGCGTATGTTCCTTTTATCCTGACTATGTGACTTCATGCTGATGCTTTCCCGTGTATAGTCAAGTCAATAAACGCCAACTCTAACAACCGTTTGTCACTTCCAGAGGTCACGGCCCAGGTACGTTGCCTCATTCTGCATCGGCTTCGGGCGGCTGACCGACATGCTTAATAGGCAGTATGTTCTTCTGGCTGCTTTTCTTTCATTCAGTTAAAGTTGATAAAATCATAGGGTATACTTGTCATGGCTGGTCATGATACGACAGCGGGTACGTTCTTCATGTTCTTCCGAGGATCTCATGAACCTTGCATGTTTACAGCTGCCTTAACGGTAATTTCGAGTGTTTCTGGCAGATCAATTACTGAGCTTTCTCTCAGTGGTCGCTCATTGAACTCGCCCGCCAGCCAAAATTGCAAGAAACCCTCCGTGCCGAACTCAGAGAATGCTGGACAAGCGGGGAACGCCCTACGTACGATCAGCTGATAAAAGATCTGAAATACCTTGATGCTTTTGTATTCGAGATACTGAGGTTCCATCCCCCCGAAATGCAAGTATCCCGTGTGGTTCGTACCCTCCTTTCGCCCGGCCTTTGTGTATTGTTGACCATCCGAACAGGCAGCGGAAGACGATGTGATACCACTGACAAATCCCATACGAACGGCGTCTGGAGCGATGATTGACAGCTTGCCCGTGAGCAAAGGCACCTTCATCCGCATACCCATCGGGGCATTGAATATATCGGAAGTATTTTGGGGACCAGACGCGGGGACTTTCGATCCAGGCAGATGGCTGAGTGCCGAAAGGCTTGAGAAAAGAAGAATGGTACAAGTACCGGGCTACCGAAGTATATTGACTTTCGCCGCTGGCAATAGGCTGTGTCCAGGGAGAGATTTTGCCATCTTGGAGATGAAGGTATGACGAACCTCTTGTCGGTAGCTTGGTAGTTTTGACCTCAAAATTTGTAGGCTGCTCTTGCGGTTTTGGTTACCCACTTCAGTTTTGAGTTCCGCAATGGGCCATCGACGGAACTCATTTGGCATTTTGGGCGTCCCAAGGTAGCAAGCGAGGACGGTCCGAAAGTGCCCCTCCTTGTACGAAGGTTGACATAGGAGTCTAACCATTGCACCACCTGATCCGAGGTTCTGATATTGGAGCTGAATCGATAATGTGTCGGTATTGCCGAATGAGGGTCAGGAACTCTTCTATTTGGTGTATTTGGCCTGGCTACGTCTGTCATATGTTAGTGAATGCTCAGTAGGTGTAATCTGTAGGGCTCTGCACCAAAACGCTCGTAAGATTACTGATACGATTATTGCAATACTAAAATATCGTAAACTACCCAAGGTACGGGCGTGATATCAATAAGGGCTTTTTTAGCGTATTCATAAACACTGCGAGCTCGCATGTAATTGCGCACTCAGTGAACGCGATGATTAATCAAATAAGCTGAAGTGATTTCAGTGTCAATGCTGGAAATGTATTACTTACAGTTTTTCGAGGATAAAGGCGAGTCTCGAAACCAACCCCTTCCTCCTCAGGATGAAAAAAAAAAATACTTCATCATTTCCGGATACAACAGTGTTTTTTTCGTATGTACAAGAACCGCGGGATCAGGTGGTACAATTACACTCGTGTAAGCCTTCGCACAAGAATGGGGACCTTCGGACCGTCCTCGCCTGCTACCTTGGGGCGCCCAAACTGCCAATCCAGTTCCGTTGATGGCCCTTGAGGGAATTCAAAGCTGAAGTGGCTAACCAAAACCACAAGAGCAACCTAGATATCGAAGTGAAATCAACAACTTGAACTACTCCCACAAGAGCTCCCATCATACCTTTATCTCCAGTATGGCGAGATCTCTCCCCGGACACTGTCTGGGACCGGCGCCGAAAGTCAATAGATGTCGGTAGCCGGGTAATTGCTCCCTTCTTCCTTTCTCAAGGCCCTCGGCATTCAGCCACCTGCCTGGATCGAATGTGCCGGCATCTGCCCCCCACAACGCTTCCGATATATTCACTCCCCCGACGGGGATGCGGATGATGGTGCCTTTTCTGACGGGCAAGCTGTCAATCATTTCTCCGGAAGCAGTTCGTATGGGATCGGTCAGCGGTATCACATCATCTTCAGCAGCCTGTTCGGACGATCAACGATACAGAAAGACAATGATAGAAGGAGATAAGGGAAGGCACGAACCGCACGGAGCAATTGCCTTGCGGACGGATGCAGCCTCAGTATCTCGGATACAAAAGCATCAAGGTATTTCAAATCTTTTGTCAGCTGGTCATATGTCAGGCGTTCTCCGCCTGCCAAGCATTCCCTGAGTTCGGCACGGAGGGCATCTTGTACTCCCAAGTGGCGGGAAAGTTCAATGAGAGACCACTGAGATAAGGATCAGTAATTGAAGTCCTGGAGAGACTCATAGACGAATGAAATCACCGTTAACGCAGCTGTAATAGCACAGGTAATAGTCCATGAGATCCTCAGAAGAACGGGACGGTGACTCGCAGAACGTACATGCCGCAGTATCATACCCGGCCATTACAAGCAGAGCCTTCGATTTTGTCAGCTACAATGAATGAAGAGGAGTAGCAGAGATACATACGGCCTACAAATCACGTCGGTCAGCCTGACCCCGATGCAATCAAAAGCAGCGTACCTGAGCTGTGGCCTCTGGAAGTGACAAACGGAGGTTGGCACTGGGGTCTACTGATCTGACTATGCACGGAAAAGCGTCAGAAAGTCATATCTTACACACGGCCGGGACAGAAGTAACATACGTAGAACCCCAAGGACTGATTTATGAATGGCGCTATCTTCGGGCGCCTTACGTGCCTTCGTCATAAAGTCAGTTGTGAGTAGCTTGAATTGTTCTGCCACTTCCGCTAACTGCGTACTTCTGGCATTCGGTATGATGATTCCGAAGAGCTTATAGAATGCTTCCCCTGCATAAAAAGAAATCCTTAGGAAACGGCCTGTTGGGCTGACTGCGTGGTAAACATCTAAGCCACTCATGATTGAGCACGGGTGGCCTTTCAGGTTGCCAAAGTCATGCGAAAATGCAACTTTTCCGACATTGTCCATGCTAAAATAATATTTCGCGTAAGAAGAATGAGCCAGCATCAAGGAAGTCATCGTACGTGAAAGCATTCATCCTGGGACACATAAGGAACAAAGGTAAACGATGAAGGCCAAAGGGAATTTGCAGAAGCGGCGACCCACCATTTCACTATATCGATTTCGACGGGATGATTCAATTTGTCTGATGATTGAAAACACGAGTCCCACATTCCCTTAAGCTGTCATTCGTGTTGATCAATCGCCTGACTGTTTTAAATCTGGAACTGTTCTCACCTGATAGGCAGAATCGAAAATCGCGGGAGTGATATTGCGAATTGCTGAGACTGCCAGGGGAGAAGACAGGACTCTGCGTATTCTGTAATAGCATTCAATATGCCGCTCGCGCTCTGTTAAGCAGTAAATAGTGACCAACCTCTTGTGAGTTTCCCCTTCTAAGGTGATTAACATATCGCCAAACTGGAACTCAATTGACGGCTCTGGAGAACGTTGTGGAACAACACTTACCAACTTCCGGCCCTCGTACCTTTGCGCAGGAGGTTCACTGTATGTCGTCGTGTCCTTGGAAAATAAGTGTGTGAGAGCCTTGGGGTCGTTCAATACGACATGGATGGTGCCGAGGCTGGCGGGCATCTGATAAACGGGACCATACATCCGTTCCCAATCTCGATATGTGGAGCTGAGATCACTCGAAACGAAGACCTTGCTAGAATTGCCAAAGAATATGCTCCCACTATGTGGTCCTTGCAGTTTGGGCATTCTAAGACATCGGGAGCTTCGGTAGACGGAAATGAGGGCGAGCAAGGCAAGGATAGAGGTTATCAGCATTGTCCAATTGCTTTCGAAATACTGTGCCACATTGGGCCAAAGGTCAACGAAGTTGACGTTCAACATGACGAAGCGGACGAGCTGTTACACTGGTGATAGTTCAAGGAAGGCGGCCACGGGTACTATGGTGGGTGACTCTCTTGTGCGTTTTGATGGCGGGTGCCAGTGGTTCCCTGGACCCTCGTGCATCTCATCAGGTCACAGATTCTCAGGCAGGCTTCTCTGCTGGACAGTCACCCACCATAGTATAGTCCCGACATCTCATTCCTGAATAAGTAACCCAATCAGATAGTATGAATCACAGGAGAAAATTGGTTTCTGTTACCTAAAACACCAGATCGCATGTAGAAAGGCATATCGCGATCAGAAAACAGAAAAAGAACAAGGTTCACTTAAGTATCGCTGCCGAGCTTATGGGAGGAAACGTGACTTTGTTGCCAGAAATGGATGATGTAATGAATATACTCGTTTCACAAACGATTCTTTGACAAAATCCGAGTACTCGGATTTTATCTCACCGTACCGTCGCTATCCACTCTATCAAAGCATGTCAGAAGAAGCACGCGAAGGAAGCCTCAGACGGCAGACGATATCCGAGAGTCGTACGGCCCGTATCACGGGAGTAGGTAAGTCGGACGAACCAATTCACCCTGAGCTGTTGCAAGCGGTAATGGTTCAACAAAGGTTGCCATAAGTATGACCTGATGCAACGTAATGGTTGAGTAACAGTAGCCCAACCTGGTATTATTCTCTATCGCCGAAAAAAGATGATCAGGCTTCCTTGACCGAAGAGCGCCGGTATCGCGGTTGTGTCACCGCGTCATCTTATCGCATTTTACTCTGTCCGAAAATTCGTGAACGAGCTGTGCGAAGGGGTTTCCCCTGTTTCTAACATCGGAAAAGGATGGACAGGATAAAAAGAGCTGATGGATGCTTGATCGAACGAGGGTAATTGTATAACCGCATCACCCCGTGATTCGCTTTTGTCAGAACATTCATATCGACTCCGCCGAGAAAAGAGTAGGTGTGAACATTTGAATTACTCACCAACTTGCGGCTCAAAGATTCTTCGTGAGTCCAATGATTCACCTGTTCCCAATCTTAATCGATGATCGATAAACATTAGCAAACTTGAAGCTTGAAGGTTGCTGATAGCGAAACATGATGAAAAGGACAACGAACGGCGAATCGATGACGCGAGAAATACGATTCTCCAAAAAAACATATTTTGTCACGCATGTATCACAAAACTGACAGGTTATGCAAGTAATACGATAAGATGTGGATAAATGAAGGACGAGATGGTCCGTTGCCGAAAAAAGAAGTCTCTCTTGAACATGATGAACTCCTATCATTGAAGAAACCCCGGGCCGCACTGGCAGATTCCATAGGGGGGTAGTAACGAAACGTAACATTTCTTGTCGCCAGTTTCGAATCTGCCCAGAGCACTGATCCTTCTATCGATTGTGTTTCCCAGGCAACTTCCGCGACTTACAGGATTGATTTTGCCTCCAACAACTAGGTAATTGGGTATAAAAGGGATCGTGAACTTTGACCGTTCAGTACCCAACTTCCTTTCAAACCTAACTCTAAATCTCACAATCCCAATGTCTGACATCAATGCCACCCGTCTTCCCATCTGGGGAATAGGTTGTGACCCGTGTGTCGGTGACGAAGTCACTGCACTCCTCACTCGTGGCGAAGCGTAAGCACAATTTCTCCAATAATGTACCATACTTACGCATTGCGCATTAGTCTTTGCTAAATACCCCATCCATTTGTCCGCTACTATGACATAGAAGGTATTGTCATCTCACTTCATATCGATGATGCAAGGCAGTGGTACTGACTTAGACGTAGTAGTGGGCAATACAAGTTGTGGACGTCATCAGGCTCGGACCATTGAGTCTGCATCGGAAGTAAGGCCTTCAAGTTATTGTTTGTGGAAAAACAAGAACTAAATTGTCTTTCCCCAGACAACCTACGGGCCATTGTCTCATTTGTAAAAATATAAAACCACGTCGATGATCTGTTGTTGTAGTCAATATAAAGTTGTCCAGTGTATCTTGTTAGCAGGAGTGTCATAAGTCTTCTCACGATGCCCTGGTCTATCGCACATCGTAGTAATACAAGCAGCTTTTTCTGAGAAGATACGTTACTCTGAGAGCAATATCTGGAGTGATCTTGGTACTCTTCGTCTCGAGCCATGACCGAATAATGCACTGCTTCATTCGCACATTCAAAATAAATTTTCACAACTTTTCAGCACGTTCATGGGCGACAAAGTCCCTGATCACTGCCGTATTCAAATACCAGGCAGACAGCTGAACGCTGAGGATCATATGAAAGGACGACGGGTATATATCCACCTTTCTAACGCAATTTCAGTTCATGAACTACAACGGATAATTCAAAATCCAGGTTGTCACAAACAAGGGTGACAGTTTACCCGCGGGTGTCCGTCTGGGAGCGCAGACAGTCGAAGATAGAAAGGCGATGGAATTCGCCGTGGAAGCGTTAAAGATGAAAGCGACGGCGGAGAAAAACGCTAAGGTTACCATCTAGTCTTAGCAATGGAACCTTGGGGAAAAGCAGATGAAGTGGCAGCTAGGTGGGCGCGATGGACGCCTGGCCAGGCAACGAGAAAGCCGACGAGGCAGCGAAGGCAGCAACGAACGGCTGGACAACGGAGAAGAGAACTTTACCCCCCTTCTTACGGAAAGCATTACCAACTAGCAAATCAGCAGAGAAACAACGGTTTAGGGAAGCCATAAAAAATTGCGCGAAAAAGACATGGGACTCCTCCAATCAGGCACACCGACTCAAGGAGATTATCCGAGAAGTGCCTTGTAAATCTTTTAGGAAAACGCTAATAGGGCTGAATGCCCACCTCAAAAGAATAGGAGTCAAGGAGTCAGCGACGTGCGAAGCTTGTAGTACGACGAAACAATCGATCATGTACTCCGACATTGTAGGGCCTACGAAAGGCACAGACAGACACTTAGAAGTAAACTTAGGAGGAACCTCACCAGCATACCCACCATACTCGCGAACGACGATAACATACAACACGTCACAAAATTCCTCAAAGACAGAGGGAGACCATCGTGGACGAGAAGTAATGGAGAGACGGACGAGAGGGGCGCAGGAGAAAGACAACAGCCTGAGAGAGGCGATAGGAGAAACGCAGGAGAAAGGGAACAGAGAAACGAGAGGACAGGAGGATTATCACGACAACGACGCAATGACAGAAAGACAGGAAGAGAAGGCCGGGAAAGGACGAGACGGGACGAACGACCTGAGACGCAGACTGATATCAGGCGATGGCTAGTGCACAGAGGAAAGGGACCAACCCATGATGGGAGGGGAGGACGAACCATGATGGAGGCACAAGGGAGAGCAATCGCAAACCCATAACTAACACCTCACAGCACAGCACATCCACGCCCAACCTCACTCACGAGGACTCGGGCACAGAGCGAAGGATGGAACCAGTCACAGGATAGAGGACCAGCACCCAGTAGTTATAGGACAAGTACGACGCCCTACCATGTACATATGTACGAAGGGGCCTAAACGAGGAATAAAATAAAATAAAATAAAATAAAATAAAATAGGTGGGCGCGAGGGCGCAGATTCACCTACGACGCGGTGACACGCTTAGAGGGTAAGCCAGATAGGACGGGCGCTGTGGGTTTGGAGGTCAGTTAAGCAGTAAGGGAGCGGATGATACGAATCCCATACTTTTTGCAGGAAAGGCGGTCAATGGTCTCAAATTGCTGTTGCTCACTCAGTAACAGCCAGAGAGAAGCGCCCATCGTTTGTTGTTATGCCGTCTTCTGTATGCATGTATGCGGGAGAATATTGGGAGAGAGTTGCCAGTTTATACCCTTAATTTTCCATGAGAGCCCGATTGAGCAACATGGGCGCTTCGAATAGACATGTGGCCCCGGACCCTTCCCGGCGAGCACCCATGAGCGAGCCCGGGAGATCGTGAGCACACTATCGGATTTGAGCAATAGGCAGTCCGCGGGGATAACGTTCAAGGCCACAAGCAAGACAATAACACCAGGAACGTTTTTTTTGCGATAAACAATGACCCCTACTGTCCCAGGCCTCCCAGCCGCTTCGCGACGCAAAAGATTACATTCAACCGTAATGAGATCCTTCAGTGAAGTGGCGCATCGGTCAGCGCTAAGGCTACCATGATCACGGAAGAAAATACATAGCATGTCGCATCATCACCGGTGCTGATGGACAGTGGCGAGGAAGACTAATAAATGGTTGGGCAGGGCATTAAACAAAACCCACCGCCAAGTTGGAGGTTTCACGTTCGAGCCCTATTTTCTTCAGCACCTGTGCTTTTTTGAGGCCCTCATACAATGTCAATCTATTTACACACAATGGTGAGATTAAGAGACATACAACATCTTGGGTAATGCAGCAATAAGCGTACGCGTGTTAGAATGCCACGACAAGACCTGGCTATCAAAGCAGAGCCTGAAGTAACTGTGCATCGAGGATATTGCAATAGTATTCTGATGCAATAAATAAATGAGGAATCAATACTGACCTGGGATATTACCGAACGATTGCGGTACATTACCTCTAGAACTGCACGATCAACGGAAGGGATGTCGTCAGGCGCATGCCCCTTGTCAATTACCACAATGTGATTCTATTGTAACCATCCATTGCTTCTAACTTGGGTTGTCAGCTATGCTCATTAATTTCTCAGGATTTTAGACGTCCTATATTTCTGCCCTGTGATATTTAAAACCTGTTCCTGAAACGGTGCAAGAACGGTATGACCAGAGTGAAGAGCTGGTTCCGGATTGGAAGATCAGAGATGCGAACAGAAGTGTGGCAAGTGTTTGGGACTCCATTGCAAGTCAAGTCGCCATTCTCCACGATGACATTTCATATACTGGCGAGACAAGAGCAGATTAGCTCGTAAATCGGGTGCGTTGAAATACACACACATTAGACTCTGAAACGCTCATCCAGGGTGTCAAGGGTACATCGGGTTTCCAACACGGTTGACCTTTGAACAGGTCTGCGCGTTGACATCGCTGCGGACGCCATCTCTTTTAAGTTGACGAGAGCCAGAAAGAGGCCGGATGTGCTGACCTTTGTGTATTCTGGGCCGGGCCGTCGTAACATCACATTCTGTTAAAGTTTGGACAATTCCATCTCCAGTTGTCTGACGTGCAGGGTCCTAGAATGATCAAAGAAGATAAGTAGATTGGGCTGTGTGACATGACTTGATGTCGTCGGCACGTACTTTAATAGTTCTGGAGTTGTATTCAAACTCTTGTCGCGCGAAGTGGCTCTCAGGTTGGTCAATGCGAATCTTCGAGGAGATTGCTCAGCACAATCGAACCGGATTAGTGGAGATGAATAAATTGGGGAGCTACAAGAGGCAAATGTATTATGTAATCATGAAGAAGAAAAAGATTTCCGTGCTTTTGGTCAACCGCTTGCGCAGTCTAAGCCCAGGGCCCACGACAAGGGAAGCACGAGGAAAAGAGACGATTGTCTCCCACCATCCCTGGGAAAGGAAATACTCACCTTACCAGGCGGCGGGCGAATTGGGCGAACAAGGCGGGCGACGGGGCGTGGCGATTTCAACCTAACTAAAATCCTCAAACAAGAAAAACATATCAGCCGATGTCACTATGAACGTTTATAGGGATAATCAAACCGTATATGCGCCCCCTCCCCCGCCAGCCACTCCGCGTTCGCGGAGGGCTTACTTCTTGGCCGACGCAAGCTCAGCCCAGACTTTGTCCGCGATCTCCTCTGCCAATGCCCGGCTGATATACTGAAGTGAAGGAGGAAATGCCTCGTCAAATTCCTCGGAAGTGCAATAATCCAAAGCTGATGTCTTGAGGGCGAGACGAGCCTTCTCATTCTCCTCGTGAAACGCGACGAGATAGCCCGCATGATGCAACAACCTTTTCATATTTTCACCGCCAGCGCCAGGGACCTTGTCCTTAGACATCTCGGTGATGCGGGCCTTCCACTGCTTAACAGCCGCAGCAGCCGCGAGCAGCCTTACCTTTCCTCCTTCCTTGAGCATGGAGAAATGGACACTCGCCTTCCTGCGCTCTATCGCTAAGAGCAACTTACACATCTTGTGCTCTGGCGACTCGGTGACTGGCATGTCCTTCGCCCGAAGCGTCTGGAGATCTACAAACACGTCCGGCATATCGGGATACGCAGGATCTGTAAATAAAAAATGGGATTGGCGGCGACCAGCGCCGACAGTGGGAATGTGCGTTGTGGTAGTGTGCATGATGGGTGTACGTGTGTGAGTTTAATGGAAAGGAGCTGACTGTGGGACGGTCGACAAGGCCATTTCATTGTCAGCCGCACGACTGGTCAGCGCTTCAGCCACAAGATCAGTCAGCCGCAAGATTAGGGGCCATCTATCTACGATACATGCATGGATAGGCTGGAGTGATTCGTTACCCTGGCAGACGTATCTCGAGTCGTTCATCTTTTCTCTGCCCTTATACTCCAAACATAACGAAATTCATTTCGTGGAGAGTATGATATGCAGTCGCATTCTCCAAATTCAACCAAATTGAATATTCCACCATCACATAATAGATCGAAACGGCGGTAGGAGCGCGACCAAAGCTACATCCCGAGTGATGTGACATCTTGCACTAGGGCATCTAGAACCTATGCACAGGTGCGGTTCTGTCAAAGTTTGGACGATTCCATCTCCAGTTGTCTGACGTGCAAGGTCCTAGAATGATCGAAGAAGATAAGTAGATTGGGCTCTGTGACATAACTTGATGTCGTCGGCACGTATTTTAATCGTTCTGGAGTTGTGTTCAAACTCTTATCGCGCGAAGTGGACGGCTCGTCGCGTGCCTGTGATGTGACGTCGGTCGCTACCATTTACGTACACTAAGGTTTCCCCCAATCTCATCTTCCTCCTCTACTCCGTCTGTACTGGTTTTTGTAGATGCTAACAACAACACATTTTACAGGAAGGAGTTTGGGAAAGTTGAATCGCGATAACAGTACGTGCGTCCTTCCATAAATGCGGGGTCTTCACTGACTACATCATAACATATACCTCTCTCTTCGAGACAGGAATGTCCATTCGAGCTAGCGTTTCGTTATCGCCTAAGGCGGGGTGTTTGACCGTGGGGTACTTGCTAAGGTCAACAAGCATGCACAAGGCAATTTCCGCACGAATAGAACTGCAAACGGAGTGGCTTATACGTTCTCCATGCGCTGATCTGTAGCACCGAGTGCTTGCATCTCAATTGCTTCAAAGGTGTAGTATGTAGCAATGACTGGTAGCGTTATTGAGTTAAACAATGGACGCAGGGGCAGGCGTGAGTGGCGAGGCAACAGCATATAATAACATCCTCGCTTGCTTGGTGTTTGTGAACCAATTTCTAGGCATTTCGGAGAAAGTTTGGATCAAGGTAATCACTCCTCTATCTTTGTATTCTTTAACGCTGACCTTGGTCCAGATCTAGACATAGAGGCCTCGGGAGTATCGCGCGAAGCTGTGGTCCCACACCTAACAAGTCTCATCTCACTTCGAATCTAATATCGAGAGGTCCGCGACCAATGACTCAATGATATAACAAGGCCGGATTCGATCTTTTCTGTGGTTTCGCACGTCCACTATTGCTATTCGCAAGGTATTCTCGAACTCAGCAACAAGGAGGTGGAGCAAATCACGACTTACATGAGGGTCCGTTTCTTGACCGCGTTGCTGTAGGTGCCATCAAAGTTCGAGCATCTCAATTTTGAATGAGTTGGAGCCACTCGGAGATATAGTTGCAAAGTAGGGGGGCCATGTGAAACAGCCACCATTGTGTTGAATGTGGTGACGCTTGATGGTAATTCCACTTCAGCCATGTTGCTCCAATCGTTTGTCACTAGTAATCTCAGTTAGACATCATAAAGGTGATTTCGCTGCACTGCGGCTTCTTCATCTGTATTGGTACTAGGAACCGCTGACCCGAACATTAGGAAAAGAGATTGTCAATTGTTTCAAGGATAATTAAGACCAGGCAGATGACGGCGTGATGAGTGTGAGTCTTAATTGTTCCTCCTTTGTCGTGCTTATAAAGATGAAGACGATGGTGGGTTGTATTTCGCAAACGATTTGATTACAAAATTTACAAAAATTGCTCTGTAATACTCATGCCTTCATTTCTCATGAAATGACCAGTCGAATAGGCTTGATCGCTTTAGATGGAGCAGGTTGGGCTCAAGGTGTTGCGTATGTACTCTCTCGTTGCGTGCATGATTTGTATCAGGCTGATTGATATGCGCAGTACAATGCCACGTGTAGAAACGTGTTCAAGGCATTCTGGAACTGCCCTTCTTCCGTGATCATCGTGAATACATCTTCTCAAGCACCGTGTTTATGCAAGTGACCATTCTAGAATATTATGCATGCGTTAGACACGTGGAGGACAACAAAGCTTAAAGTCTGAGCAATCAGACTTTGCGTTGTCCGTTTAATCCCAAGTTATTGACGAATCTAAGTCGACCATGGAAGGCGTACCAAGCCCCCACGAGTAAGTTATTCCCACCACAGGATCACCGATACTCAAAGTGACACGCAGCAGCACTAATCCATTCGATGAGAGTGAACCTGATAGCGAAGATGAAATTCCGCCTTTAAAGTGAGCAGGATTTCGTGCACGTGTCGCGTAACGCCTTGAATGCAAAGTCAGCACCGTGAAAGACCTTCGGAATGGCATCATCAAGACAAATCAGAACAAGACAAACGAATATACGATCTTACTCGTTGGTAGATAATGTTGCACACGCTTTTGATACTTTACCGACTGATCATAGGGGAAACCGGCACAGGAAAAACAACTTTTTTGTCTCTAATTGCAAATGTTTTAGCTGGTCACAGCCCAGAAGAATTCGTTGCCCAGGACCAAAGCAACGAAGCTGGTGGAGCCAGAAATCAGAGCCAGACTAACTCGGCCAAGCTCTACGAATTCGCAAGTAACAATGGCATCAGATTTCGGATACTTGACACACCGGGACTCGTGGACACGCGTGGCATTGCTCAGGATGATCTTCACAAGGCCAGCATCGCTCAAGCCATTAAAGAAAAGATATCCTTCGTCAATTCAGTATTGATACTCGCCAACGGGACTGTAGAGCGCCTCGGTGCAGCTACAGATTACGCACTTTCCGCACTTTCCTCCATGTTCCCTCGCACGCTTGCCGACAATATTGGGATTCTTTTTACCAACGTTTCGGATCCACTTTCGTGGAACTTTGACCAGGATTCCCTGCCAGAATGCCTCCGAAAAAACGATCGCAACCAGTTCTTGCTTGACAATCCCCTTGCGAAGTGGAAAAAACTCACTTCACTGAGCGATCGGAGGAACACCAGCGGTAAGCGAAGGAGGCTGCTGGCAGATTTGGAGAGCGTGGTGAACGAAAGTCATAGCAAAGCTCTGCAAGAGCTTGCTCTATTTTTCGATTGGCTTGACACGTTGACGCCACAGCCGACCAGAGATATTGTGGAATTGTACGAACAGTCGCAAGAGATTGAACGAAACATCGCGAATGCGCTCTCGCGTGCGTCGCAAATGGGAGAAAAGAAGGCTGAATTAGCACGAATCATGCAGTTGGCTGATGGCAGCAGACTGGTGCGCGCGTAGGCATCTCCACTCCCTCGTCTTCGTGTTGATTCGTTGAACAGACCATGGAACAATACATGAACTACAAAAGGGCAATTATAGGACAGGTTGAGGCCGCAGAGACTGTCAATATAATATGCTATTATCCTCAGTGTCACTCGAATTGTCACATCTTTATACGCAAAGGCCACAGCAAACGTTCATCTTTGCAGTCGTTACTTTACAGTGTCATATATGCGCTTTTTCTAGGGTTGACAGGTACAATTTGGCATCAACGGTGTCAAATATGTGGCCATTCCATCGACGATCATCGCCGTCATGCATTCCTTTGGGAGAAACGAAACGAAACGAATGTCAATGAAGAGGCGGAACGTAGATTCAACGAAACCAGACAACAGACCGACGAACAGGAACGGGTCATGGCTGATCTGAAGAGACACGTCGCCTGGCTAGACCAAGAGACGAAGGAAGCTCTTGTACGCGTCAGGCAGCTCACCGAATCATACGCTTCCTTGTCTCTGATAGGAAGTTTCGCCGGACAAGTACGAATGTCAGTCAGGCTGTTGGAAGTGAATCTGAAAGCAATGCGTAACAAAAACGCTGAGGGGGCGATTGAGATGGTAGAGCAAAGCTTGGTAATCATGAGAAGGAAGTTGGAACTGGTGAAAGAAGTAGCCAAGTTAAGCACGACGTGATTCGGAAGAGCAGCCCACCACTGGCAACTAACTAGCTGACTGTGAGTGACCCTCGAGACATTGAGGTTTTTGGTACCAGGCAATTTCGACTTTGCGTCCGCGTAAAAACATAGTACATCTAGAGTCAGTTACGAGCGCTGAGTGGCCCGATCTAAGTGTAAAATGCACAATAATTGATAGAGTCCAGGTAGGTTGCGGATGCTCGGCCTTTTGTGTGAGCTATGGCAGTGAAAAATGGACCGCGAATTTTTGTTTGCAACCGTGACGGAACATATATTCGTTTCAGTCACGTCACAAGGTGCCCAACTCATCCCACTGATTCGATCCCTTTTAATTCGGTTATCTGATATCTGGTCAAATCATGGTTGATATCATTCTGTAGTCGTTCACTTACGACAACTATCGCTTGGATTCCGTCGCACTTGCTGACAACATCATTATGTTGGGTCCACCCGCAAAACGATGGGCGTAACTTTACACTTCCCTCAACGACATAGTCCCGATACACGGAAGGTCGTACCGCAGTCCGCCGCCTTCTCAGCAAGAAGCAAGTTGCTGCGGATGGAACCGATGATTCATTGAACCATAGTTGTTCATATCACATCACCTTGCGCTAGACACGCAACTGACAACTCTACGTGTTCACATCGTTGTACCAACGTAAAAGGCCGTTAAAGATCTTCATCCTCATCTTGACTCCGCAAAATCAGTGATTCCCAACATCAGAATGTCGATACTCAGAATCGCATTCAAGCAATCCGCTATATGCTCAGAAAGATACAAGGTGTATTAATATGGTACTGCACATTGATTCCGAGTATACATAAGCGCTTCATATCATTTTACCTCGTGTTACACACGCAACTGGAAAAAGAAAGGATGTAGCTCAGGATCGCTCTTCCGTTATAAGGGGCAAATGGAAACTACTGCCCTTTATCATGCCTCACGTTGATACCGCTATAACAATGGCGTCCCCTACCCAGGATGCTCGGCGTTCTCTGCTGAACCTCAACTCGCATGCTGCGAGTGATGTTGAATCTCACACCGACTTTCACAAACCTGCGTCTTCCAAGCGTATCCAGGCAGCTATCGCGAAGCTCATTTCGTTTAACAAGCACAAAGGTCACATACAGTTGGATGAACTGTCAGAAAAGGAAGAGAGAACCTTGACTACTTTACGTGCCTGGTCGCGCACGAGTATTCAGCATGCGTTGCGGCGTCTCGATACGACCGCTGAGGGCCTCGAAAATTCACAGGCGCAGCAGTTGCTGAAGAAAATAGGACCGAATGAGCTGTCGAACGTTAAGCCTCCAACTTGGTGGTGGCTTTTGCTGAACGCCCTGCCCAACCCGTTTAACGTGTTATTAGTCGTCCTCGCCCTCGTGTCCATCAGCACCGGTGACGATGCCACGTTCTATATCCTTCTGCTCATGGTAGCCCTTAGTGTTGGGCTCCGTTTCATTCAGGAATACAAGTCAACCAGACGTGCCGCTTCGCTGAAGGAGCTCATTACAGCTGAATGCAATGTTTTGCGTCGCGAAGCGGCTGAGAGGCCCGGGACAGTACAGGCCATCTATCGCAGAAAACTGGTTCCCGGTGATATTGTCCTGCTTGCGACCGGGAACGTTATCCCTGCAGACTGTATATTGCTCGAGTCCAATATGCTCACGATCTCCCAAAGCTCGCTCACAGGCGAGAATCTACCGCTCGAGAAGAGTCCGGTACCTACAGGAGTGACAGGGCCTGAGACCACGTGTCTATTCGAAGCGTCCAACATACTGTTCATGGGCAGCTATGTTGTCAGTGGTTCCGGAAGAGCAATTGTGCTCGCAACTGGGGACAAGACGTATGTAGCGGCCATGTCCGCTATCTTTAACCAGGGCAAGCCGATCACCGCTTTCCAGACAGGCATCAAGCGAGTGTCATTATTGCTGATCGCTTTCATGGCTGTTATGGTCCCAATCGTACTTGCCATTGAAGGCTTCGTCTCGCACAACTGGCAAGAGGCAGGTCTTTTTTGTATTGCTGTAGCAGTCGGCCTCGTACCCGAAATGATGCCCATGGTCGTCAATTCGAACCTGGCTCGTGGATCCATCATCATGGCCAAGAAGAAGGTGATTATCAAGCGCTTGGATGCCATCCAGAATGTGGGATCAGTAGACGTTCTTTGCAGCGATAAGACAGGGACTCTTACAGAAGACGCAATGAAAGTTGCTACGTATATCAACGTGGCGGGCGAGACGGATGCACATGTTTTAGATCTAGCCTATATCAACGCGTCGCTGCAGACTGGACTTCAGAACTCACTCGACAGGGCGATCATTGACATGGGTGCGCAGCAGGAGCACGAGGTCCGTCTAGCATCCCAGTTGGAATTGTTCGCCAAGATCGGCGAGATCCCTTTTGATTTTGTCCGTCGGCTCTTATCTGTTGTCGTGTTCAGCGCCGCAAAAGGTAGCACACTCGTTTGTAAAGGTGCTGCCGAAGAGGTCATAGCTAAGTGTACCACCATGCGTTTTGTGCAGAATGTTGTCCCAGTCGACCGTCAAGTCCTTCTAGCACTGGTGGAAAGGATGAATAGGCAAGGTTACCGCGTCATTGGCGTCGCCACACGCCAATATGCAGCTCGGACCAAACCACCGCCGTCCCCATCAGATGAAGTCAACCTGACATGCGAAGGCTTCCTCGCCTTCCAGGACCCGCCCAAAGCGGATGCAAAAATAGCGATTGCTGAGCTTGCTTCTTTGGGAGTCGAGACAAAGGTGCTGACAGGCGACACTCTGGCAACTGCCATCAAGGTTTGTCGAGACCTTGAAATTCTTCAGAGCGACGATGAGCAGAGCGTGATTTCTGGCGCCGACCTTGCACTTTTGAAGCAAGATGATTTTGACGATGCTATACTGCGCTGTA
The DNA here is from genome assembly GCA_032173475.1 of Amanita phalloides. NCBI lineage: Eukaryota > Fungi > Basidiomycota > Agaricomycetes > Agaricales > Amanitaceae > Amanita > Amanita phalloides. Next base: position 83,410 of record JAENRT010000053.1, on the reverse strand, counting down.
AAGTGTTTGCAAAGTTGACGCCTATCCAGAAGTACCAAATTGTGAATCGTCTGAAAGCCAACGGGCGCCGGGTTGCGTTTCTTGGCGATGGCATTAACGACGCCCCCGCTCTGCGTGGAGCGGATTGCGGTATCTCTGTCAACTCTGGCACGGATATCGCCAAGGATGCGGCCGATGTTATTATGATGGAGAAATCACTTGGCGTTATCGTTGACGCTGTACGCATCGGGCGAATCACATTTGTCAATACGTTGAAGTATATCAAGATGGCTGCGTCGTCCAATTTTGGAAACGTCTTCTCGGTCCTCATTGCTTCTGCCTGGCTTCCCTTCACTCCCATGCAGCCAATCCAGTTGCTCACGCAGAATCTGGCTTACGATATTTCACAAAGCACAATTCCTTGGGACAACGTTGACCCCGATATGATCCAACGTCCACGCCCATGGGAAATCGGTAGCTTGGCTCGCTTCATGATAATCCTGGGTCCTACCTCGTCCATATTCGACGTCTGCATGTTCGCAATCGGTTGGTACTACTTTGGCATCCGTGGCAACTCGTCCGACGCGGCAATCAACAATTTCAGAACTCAATGGTTCATCGTAGGGCTGCTATCTCAGACGCTGATTGTGCATCTCCTTCGTACACCGAAGCTGCCATTTATCCAGAGCACCGCCTCTAAACTCGTTATATTGACGACCTCCTTGATCGCCATTGCTGGCGTCGTGATTCCTTATACTCCCCTAGGGAAAGCTGAACAAATGGAACATCCGTACCCGATCTTTTACGCCTTTTTGGTGGGAATTCTGATTTGCTACATGGTAGTGGTCCAGTTTACGAAGATTATATACATTCGCATATTCAGGGAATGGTTGTAGGCGTACCAAATGGCGAAACCAGTCAGAGCAATGTATCAATTGCACATGTAGTTTTGTTGAGATTGTTGTATTTTCCCATGGATTAAAATTCTAACACTCTACGAGAGTGTCAATGTGGCGGAGGTTCAGACTGACCTGCGTGCCCAGTACAATTTTATGCGTTATTCCGGAAACGTGATTACATTTTGGATCGGGTCGCTCGCTTCTTGTCAGGGTCATTCAATTTGGCCTGAGAAGAATGGAAAAGCCATCCACTTACGATTATCCTTTGGTTTAATGTGATACTGGGAGTAAATCGGAAGGTACTACACAGAGGGAACTGATCAGGTGCCGTTGCGAGGGACTCTTTGCTATTGAATCTTGTCATCTTGAGGACAGGTGAGTACGTTATCGCCGAAGCTCCACCACACCGCAACCGGGCATATTCTTGATCTCGGCTATGGTGGGCACTTGACACAAAACCAAAACTCAGCCGGGCCTTAGAATTCCGTGCAAGCCTTTCCCTTACTGCTCTCCGTTTACGATGCAGAATCCCTTCGTAATCAATACCTCGTACGTTGTCCATTGTTCCGAAAAGCACCGATTGGTGCCTATGATTGGACAAACGCGGTATCCATATTTTTATTTTCTCCCTGGCACTTCGTTCTTGGTGACAGTCATTCTAGCCCATAATACTTTGGGTCCAATGCCGTTAATTGGGGAGTAGAGTTCTGCCCCGCAATCAACCGTCTGCCTCAGCGATCGAATATCTTGCTCGACATGATAGTGAAATGTTCAAGTGTATAGTCAACCTTGTTGCTGGACATCCGAATGAAACCGAAACGCGAATGTCATTGAAAAGTTCCCTTTGACACCTTTTTTCTTTGCACCATGGTTGTCGCCATATTCTGAGACTCATTCATTACCTACCTTGTGCGAAAACCACCCTCCCTTCGCCCTGACCAAATGGTTTTCGTACAGACTTTCTCTGGGCGCTCTGGAGCCGACATCCAGCCTGAAATCAGTTGCAGTTTGAGGTGAAAGTAACGAAGAGGCCTTCTTCATCCCGGCTTGAGAGCAGAGGCAAGGAGAGCGAGACAGGTCCCCAAGCGCTGAATCCGATGCCAGTGAAGATTTGACAACGCTCCTTGAATCTTCTGCGACCCCTCAAGCTACTCTCCAGAATTTCGGCAAAAGCCAAAGCTCGTGTTGGCCCTGTACTCGCCACCGGTGGCCGACCCCAGTTCCCAGAAATGAAATGGAAGAACTTGGTCTCAGGAGAGGTTGTCGACCTCGACCACGTCCTATCAGGCCTCTTTTCTGTCGCCTCCGATGAATGACACATGGAAACCACTAGGAGGTACAGACTCGTCAACCCGACGAGCACAATCCTGCCTAACAAGTTCAGGACCCATGGAGAGTGGGCAGTGGTCGAAGTGACGGCGTTTGTTTCTGAACATTGACTTGGAGGACTTAACCAATTATAGGAAGCATATCCAACCAGGTAAGTCCTCACTGCCGACAGATTCATGGGTTGCAATGCTCCAGCAGAGCCGCCGGTGGCTAGCAACCCAGACGGAAGCGGAAGACCGGAGAGCACCTGAAGCGAGATTGTCCAAGGCAAGGTTCCCCAGTGCGGACGCAGCGAACTACAGATACCACCCATGCCGATAAAAAAAGAGGGAGCGGAGGGCGAGGGACTGATGGAATGCTCAAACAAAGCCAACGCCGAGCTCGAGGACGGAGATATGAGACGTACCATCCGAATAAGACTGAGAGCGTGCGCGTGATGGCCGACGTGACTTCTGTGGCGGCACTGTCACGCGTCGTTAGTTCATCGCTCGCGATCGTCCGCTGTATGTATTAAGCTCTTGGTCATTTTTAGAGATTGTTTTTACACCGTCTATCTTGAGGCGATACTTCACTTTCGATCGATAAAAGCGCTATGACTTATTTAACGAGTCACTTGAGTGGTATTGCATTGCGGTCCATCAGCTCATAGATAAAGTAAGAAACCTTGGATAAATTAAAAACAACAGAATCTATCCTACGCTAGCAGTCCATCGCTTTACACTCAAACTCGCTTCCGGAATAACACCTCTGCGGTCGGGTTGGGCATCGCGGATGGTCCAGACCAAATAGGTGGAGGGCGTCCGCCACCGTTGGCGAATTTGACATCATAGTTCATGAGGACGTGAGCAATCAGTGTCTTCAGTTCGTTAGCTGCGAAGAATCGTCCAGGGCTAAGTAGAAAACAACAGTCAGTCGCGATGATGACAAACAGTGTCAAATGTAATACCATGCATGACGGCCTTGACCAAACAGGAGATAATCGAGTTCGATGGAAACAAATTGGTGCTTGTTATCCTCTCCCTCCTTCCCGCGCATCTTCTGGAAGCGGAAGCCGTCGAAGGTATCGGGATCGGGGTAAATGTCCTGCGTCAATCGATTAGTGTATTGAGGGATATGATGTAGGGAAGCATCTTTACTGGATCCATGTGCATGTTTAACACGGGAACGCCTATGGTGTTACCCGCAAGGATTGTCGTACCATCAGAGAAGGTGAAGTCCTTCATCACTTTACGCGTAATTCCGACTGGATGAAAATTCGTTTGTATGACAGATAGCGAAATCGTCAAAGTCACGTACAGACGCCTAAGGATGCTAATCGCATCGATTCCTTGACAAAACTGTCCAGCTTGTGCATCTTTCCGACGGAAGCCTTGCACCAGCCTTCCTGCTCGGTGACTTCCTCGATTTCTTCACGCAAAGGTTGTACGTATTCTGGATGTGCTGCCAAGTCAAACAGCGCATTTGTGAGTGTCTGTATAGAACAGGAGAGTAAGTATAGCCCGCAAAGATAGCAGTATTGTACACACTATGGTTGTCGTATGAACAGCGGCGAAATTAATCAAGAGGACGCGAGATGTTATGTCCCTCAAATTTCGCTCCTTTCCTTTAGAAACGTCGGACAGCCAAGTTAGCATGTCATTCTATAACGAAGTGAGTGTAAGTAATCGAACAAGATCAATAAAATACGAACGGGTCTCTCGGGCCAGTCCTTTCCGTTCAGTGCCTCTTGTTTCAGACGCTCGTCGAGGAAAGGTCCAATGTGCTTCATCCCGCGTTCAATGCTCTGATTTACAGTCGCAAATTGGGCAATAATGCTAGATAGGTATGAACATTCACGTTTTATCCAATCGCAGACGAGCCAAATGTACGCACGGTTTTAACAAGGGTGGAAACATGTTGAGAATCCTACCCGTTTCAATAATATCGATAGTGACCCTCTTGCTGAGGTCCAGGTAGTCTGGGTTACGGCCTATAACACCAGTGGGTCAGAATTCGTTCAATTAGGAGGGGAAAAACCCACAAAGCGGTAAGCCGACCAACATCCTGTTACCCGCCCTACAAACGATATCCATTACTGTTGAAAAGACCCTGACCTTTAGCCAGTCTGAGGCCAGCAAGTTAGAACAATTTCAAGTATCAAGTCATGTACATACCATCACCCTTGATAGGGATATGATCATTGAAAGCTGCGTGTATCTCATCGCGCACATCATCGAACCTGGCCCCAATATTCCGCGTGAGCGGAGTTCTGACGACTTCCACGTGCGCTGGGTCGGTGAACATCTCGTAGCCGAAGCTGACATCCAGATGCAGGCCCTGCATATATGTAGTCAGATATGAACATAAACGTAAAGACATGTTAATTACGTCTCTCGCAGATTCGGCGAATGAAAGATACTCATCAGACGCACGTCGAATGTCGTCTATCTTGTCCGGGCCCGAAACGAGTATCACCCACTGTCTCATCGTGGATACTTTGAAGATAGATCCACGATACTACGACTCTTCGGTCAGATAGTGAACTGGAGATCTCACTGAATATTTAAATACCTGGTCGTAGCCCTCTTGGACTATAGACCTAGCCTGCTTCAAAAATCGATGGGCTCCGAAATATGATGTCAACAAGCCCGAGCAACCAACGGTGGGGATAGACCGAAGCTGTAAAGACAGGCACGTGTAAACAGGGGTCCAGCCCACTACCTAGAGAGTGCATCATCTGGCTCACCTTCAGATTGTTGACGATCTTCTGGTATATGGTAGGGGCATAATAGATCAAAGCGGACGCCAAAAGGGCGACCAAGGCTTGTTGCGTCGTCATTGGAGGTACGAGTTGAGGGTGGCTGCCCGTAGCTTTTATACGAGTCATCACTGCCGTAAGTAGCCGAGAGGATGACGATCTGGGATGCCGGAACTCCTCAACCGGGTTGCCTGTGCATGAGGCAGTCCATGAGTCGGATTCTCCTTTCCGGGATTGATCCATATTGATAGGCATCTACATTGACACTAGTACACGTTCAATCCATAGTAATAACATTTCTGATATGCCTCTGTATGTCAGATGAGTCGCGCGCGTGCGATGATAAAAATCTCATACCTCGGGCAGCGCCCAGAGGCAGTGTTTAGCTACAGCGCGTAGGCACTAGTAGTAATCACCATGACTGTGCCGGGGCGACTAGAGGGAGGCGAGTCACGTGATGTTGTGTTTCATTCGTTGCCACGTGCCACGTATTCTCTCTTCCGTTTGTCAGGCAAACGGGGCAAACCAACAGCCACCCGGGTACATTTGTAGTCTTTCTTTGTATATTTAGTGTCTTTTGGGTATGCCCATCCCTTTGTCTCATCCGACCGCATTATTGACCACATATGCTCAGGTGTCCTCAGCAAGCAGCGGATTTCGACTTCCTCCGCTTTTGCACGTCCCGCTGGCGTTTTCATGTCTTTCACTGCTTCCACAGGATTCAAGTCATGCTCCTGCTCAATGGCAACACTCTTGGCCACCGGTTATGACACCTTTCAATCGGACACCACGGACTGCGAATCCGAATCAGATATTGTGGACCAATGCTTTGATTTGATCGACGAAGAACACGGAGAGATCCCACAGCGACCGTCGAGCCGACTAGGCTTTCTTACGGATAGTTACGCCACCGATATTGAAGATCCGTGCGAGACCAACCTTCCTGAAATGATGAACAGGCCTTTTAACGCCGACATTATGGATTCGGGCCCCTCGAGCTTGGCGACTGCTTTCTCGTCAACAATGGCGTATGGCATGGACGAGGACATAACATCCGTGGCATCTACGCACCTCCCAAATTGCGCACTGGAATCTCTGCAACCGCCTTCTATCGGTCTGAGGATCACCCCGATGACCCAATTCGACGACGCGATCCCCTCATCTTCAGACGATGAATCAGACTTCTCGGACTCGGAATCATCATCGGATTGTTCCTATGACAATAGAGACGATGACTTTGATTTTCCTCTGCCGTTTCCGCCTTCTAAATTATCCCTGCCTTCACTTGTTGCTCCAGTGGCACGGCTGCCCTCTTTACCCCCGCAACGCTACGACCCTCCTACCATATCCGCGGAACAGCCTCCAATACCCCCTCTGCGCCTCCCCTCTCCCAAGCTCAATCACAACGACCATGGCTATTCCAGACATGCTCTACATCATGTCAAGTGGTTTTGGGCCGTGCGCCAAAACACATGGGCAGATTGCGACACCAGTCAACGCGATTGCAATGCCTATGACGGGATCGTCAGCCCTAGTGGCTATGATGCCTACGGTTCACTCAAAAGCCGGACACAGCGTAACAATCTGACGCAGCATTTCAAAATGAAAAGTCCTGTACCCCACAGCCCAATGCTCCCTCCCATGTCTATCCATCCAAGACGTGGCGACATTGCTTCACTGCGAGACCCATACTGCGCGCACATCGACCGATGTTTCGTGAATCTCCCCAGTTGGACTTTGGCAAAGACGATGTACATGTTCGACGTTCACGTCGGATGCGAGTGGCAAAACCGCCTTGCGAAAATGGGAAAGTGGAAGCAAAGCACTGGTGACGCCACCGTTGCAGACCAGCTACAGAAATGTGATACTCCTGTGCACGATGCGCTTGACGAGGTTGATGTCGACAGCGAAAACGAGTCGCTGGGAACGTCCGCGTCAGTGGTTTCGAGTGACGATTCGGATGCCACCCTTGTGGAGAGCGAGGATGGTGGTGATCTTGAACGAGACGACTTCTCCGCCTTTGATGGCTTTGGCACAGACGCTAGTCCATCTTCCCCATCAACCAGCAACGAAAACGAGCAAGGCACGCCGCGCCTCAAATATTCTTCACCGCCAACCGAACAGCTATCACCCAAGTGCTCAATCTCCCCGAAGCTGTATGAGCAAATGCAGTCACCGCGCGCAGAGTTCTTTTCGTCCCTCAACGACGATGTTGATTCGATGAAGCCCTGGGCCACGAACTGGTATCGCCGTTGGGAGATTCTGATGGAACTGATGCGTTTCAATTGGGGACATGACCAACTTTTCGCGGCGCTTAGTATCGACGAGCACCCATACCCTAGCGAGAGCCAATCATGCCCGTCGAGCAGCGATGTTCAAAAGGGAAAGCGCCGGTTGAAGCGTCAGCCGAGGTTTTTTGTTGACGACGATGTGGCTGAAGATGACTCTTCATGGGAGTGGGATTCGTCTCTCGACCTGGACACCATTGGCAAAATCTCTCAGCCTACTTATTTTGCACATACAGCGGCGGGTTCGGTCCTCTTGTAATATCATTATAGTGTGTAAGTTATGCTTTCATTCTTACTGGTTAATGCGCTAAGATTCTTTGGGTTTAGAAGCTGTCTATACTTGACCCTGTTCGCTTCAAGCCCTCTCTACATACGGACGCACGTACACCTTTCCTCTCTTCCGTCTCTCGACGACTAATGATAATGATAATGAGTTCAAACGGCAATTTCCTACTCTTCAACTTACATATCTCGGCATTACACCATTACATTTACGATTTAGATCCTCACATATTTTCCTTGTCATCATTCATTTGTCGCATCCATCGCTATCATTCGCTCACTAGTCACTAGTTACGGGTTGACCGGCATGTTTGGATATTTATTTCTCAATTGATAGCAGGCGAAACTTCGCACTTTAGTAATTACGTATTTGATCCAAGCCCTTGACTATTTTACATTTATGGGATTGGATTCAAGCTCTAAACTACACAAACTGTACAAGGACGGTGTTCAAGAACGGGGTCAATGCACCTCAAGGCCGTTTGATCCATATGGTTAAAGTCGGTGAGTAGACAAGAAGGCTTGTATCGGCTTTCTCCGCAGCGCACCAAAATAAACTTGGCTAAATTTAGAAATGCTCAACAACGATTGTGCTGCGGCACGATGAACAAGTTGAAGAAGAGCCGCACGCTAGCCTATGCAGAAGCTGAAGGTCCATTATCCAATGAGAAGCTGTTGAGGACGACAGCCAAAAACTTGCCGGCCGCTGGCAGTTCCCACCAAACGATTAGTCGTTCGACAATCCATGCTGTGCATTATACGGAAGAAACGACACATGGGGTAACGGCTGTCTGCACCAAGAGTCATGTAGACACGTCACAGGTGTATCAGGATTGGATGGCCAGAGCACTACATGCGGAGACGAGGTTAAGCGTGAAGGAGGTGAGGCATCAGTTCAAAGTCCTGAGATCTTGCCCAAGAACAACTCCTGACTCTTTTTTTCTCGTTGTTGTGCTCATGTGGTTACCGGTTATGACTCATTCATTGCTGTAATATGCTCGGGGACTAGAAAGAGCTCGCTTTTCTTTCGAAACAGCATTGGGAAAGACATGCAAACCTAGAGCGAGTCGTGGTGCGTTTCATCGCAGCGCCCAAGTTGGTGCGCCCTTGACCCCCAAGTCTATAGCTTATACTTCTAGCCGTCATTACGGCACTGATTTTTATCGTCCTGTGCCAAGCAAATTCACACTCCCGCAGCGATAACAAACACAGTCGATGGTCTGCGCCGGCACATTTCACGATACCCATCTTATCACCATTCACTTCCGTCGTGCGTCTTTTAAGTTCTTTAACACTTGACTCAGATACTCTGGTCCTGTCAGCTGACGCAGTTACAGATCGAACATGAAACGTCGGTTATTGGCTCAAAGACCGTTGCGGTGTTCATTTGCGCAGCAGGTTGCGTGGTGTACTTTTCTTTTCGGCACTGGATTTCCCGGAGGTGATAAAGTTCCAGTGATGATATCCCTGTCACGGGATATCGTCCAATTCGTCTCCATCGTCCCTAACTAATGGTTGACGAAGAGTCTAATCGTAGTAGTGGGCGTTTTCTTTCTTTCTCTCTCTCGACGTTAGCGGCGTTCTTGTTTAGTCAATAATAGAGAAGAAACGGCAATCCACTCCCAGAGCGTTTCTGGACAAGTTGCGATGTAAATTGGCGTTGCTTGGATGCATCGCGGACAACTACTGTCAGATGCGATGCCATCGGCGCGCCCTGTATTGGACCACTTTCAGAGCATAATATTCATTTCTGCTTCGCCCACTTTGACATTAATTTGGCCCGCAACTTGGCTACACTGACACCATGCTAAAACATGCATATATTGTTACTTGATCGCGGGTCTTATCGCAGTCTCGTTTGCCCCCTCGAACCCAAAGTCAAGGATGGAACATAAGGAATATTTTGCTGTCGCGGGTGCGATGTCTACATCGTCATCAATAGGCTTTGTCACGACTTGTACCTTACTTACATTCTCCAGACTGGAGTGTTGTCGGATTCATATCACTTTATGCGGCGTCTGCAAACCCAACTTCTTGTTGTCCGACATGAAATACAGTGTATCCTGTCCAACAGGAATCTGCAAAAAAAAAAAAGATTTGCTTTGTCTGGTTTATGTAAAAGACCATAAGGACATCCAGAGAACCAAGTAGCCATAAAAGCGGCGTTGGGTCGTTATGCGCCCAGATGGCCCCTCGGTACATGTACGGGGAGAGTTGGCGAAGGATGAAACTAGTATGTTGTCGGTTACGGATTCCCCCTATCAAAAAAGTGAGAGGCAACTTATCGCGGGATATTGTCCATTTGCGACCATCGTCCCATATGAAGTTCACCTCGCGCGCGTTTTGGCAGGGAAAACGATAGAATCCGGTGCCCGTTGGTGAACTCTCGCGTGCTTTATCATAAGAGTTCCGCCACTTGTAGGTAAGGACCAGCCACTATCTCCGCGCCGGAATCAATCAAAGTCAGGATATACGTAGCCGTGAACAATGGTTCGTTATCTACCAAGATTTTCGCGTTGTCTAGTATCCACTTTCCAAAGTATCTGCGATCTTTGTGAATGACATTCAATATTACCGGTATGAGAGGATTCCACGATCCCGCCAATGTGAAATTCTGTGTCTTCCGTTCCGTGATAGATCATAGAACGCAAAGACAGGATTCATGTTTTGATTCTGCAACATGGCGGACCGGAACCAGTGCGCGTGCACAAAGGAACGAGTGATATTGGCGGCCATGCCAATGATGCTGAATAAATGGGAAGGTCAGTGGACATCGTGACATATAGAAGAGGAGCGACCCGTCTCCCATATTATGAGTGAACTTTCCGCACTCCGTTGCACTCCCGAATATCATCCCCGTTACTTTGATACCGCCAATGTCAACTATGTCCCAGTACATCATACTACGAACGTTGGTGGACCAATAATTCCAGGAAAACCCCCGTGCGAGGTCACGCGACGTGGGTGATTGAAGTGGGTCGTATGTGTGACCAGGCTCGTTCACCGTACAGTCTGATGACATTAACCACAGATACCAAGAGCTGGTGTCAAATAGGACGTCAAAATATTGATGTTCTTCGGACTGTGCAGTGCCTACCTGTATGGTTCCGATCTAATTTCTGTCCATTTTATTCCTGAAAGTTTAATGGTAGCAAAGGTTGTCTTGTATCCATTATCAGTCAATGATAGAGAGAATGAGAAACAAAAATGTCGCGCACTTGCAAGGCGTTTTTGGAAAAGTTGGGTTGGAGAAAGTTAGGATTCTGAATATCCGTGCTACTTGCATTGAACGTGGGCCACCAGAGCGAGTTATCGCTAGCTTGCATTGAAATGCATTGAAATGTGACCTTGTTGGCTGGGGCGTTCCTAGTACTCTGTTGACGGGAGCGGGTTTCTGGAGAAAGCGCGAAAACGGCCACGATAAAAACGGTTAGTCCAGTTCTTCTTAGCATCGTTGGGCGAGGGAGAACGCGGCGAAAATGGCCGTGATAAAAATGGTAGCATAAGTCGCTTAGTAGTTGGGACGAGGAAGGATGTCAAACTCTAACTTCTTCCGATAGAAGCAACAAACTGTCAACTGCATGGTATTAGAGCATCAGTTTCATGTGCAGTGATCTTAGCAACATCACCAATTCCGTATCTCTTTTCTTTGAGTTCCCACAACTGTACTCTTTCTTCAAGTTCTCTTGCAGTGACTCGGAGTTCGTCCACTTCAAAACCCTTAACGAATGAGGCAATCGTGCCCAGGGGTAATCTCAACTTGGAGAGTTGTACATCGACTGCTACTTGTAAACAGCTGAGTAAACAATATGTCATAGATTTGAGCTCCATCTCTGATTGGCTCCGCGACTTTACCATTATGGAATAGTGCGATAAGTTGGGCCGGAATGGTGCCGCTCTAACTTGAACTGGACATGGCTTGAAGTTCGCCGCTACTCCTGTCCACTGAACTATGTATCTGTCTTTCTATCTGCCGCTTTGTCAGTCTACCGCTTCTGCGCAGGTTCAACAACGCGAAGGCAAGCACTCCAGCTAGAGTACATGATCATGACAATGTCCATATTGCATTGATGACCCTGGCACATTATCATTTGCCCCATTACGAAATATCCTCGACTTACGCTAGAACCCCGCCCAACCCTAACCGCAATCGTATTAACCATAAGAAGCTGGCATTCGAGGCGAACAACGACGGAGGACCCCTTGCAACTTTCAATCCTCCTTTCGTTCTCTGATCAGGCTGCCGCTCGGTTTACCTCTCCAAATGGCGGCGCTATTCAAGAAACTCGAAGTGAATGGGGTCTCCGGGCTAACGTTCAGCCAACAGTTTCTAAGAGTTTGTATTCGCCTCTGGCAGCTTCGATGCCTTAACTGATCGGCTCATTAGAATGAAGATTTGGTGCCGGTACCATCTGAAAAACGAAAATGGGCAGGACAGAATTATATCTACTTGTGAGCGCCGGTATTAAGTACTACCAAAACACGCCCTGTGACCTTTCCTCAGCTGGATAGCAGGTAGCTTCAACGTCAATACGTGAGTAGTACCTTGCCAGGTCGTTCTTCACTCGTTGACCGAATTAATAGATGGATGATTGCTTCGTCTATGATTCAATTGGGGCTATCATGGTGGCAGGCATGGATATGTGTCTGGCTTGGTTACAGCTTTGTGGGATTGTTTGTTGCCTTGAATGCACGGCAAGGGGCTGTATTCCACATCCCGTTTCCTGTGGCCATCCGTTCAAGTTTTGGCTTGTTCGGTAGTCTTTGGTGCACCTTCAACCGCGCAGCTATGGCATGGTATGCACGTCACAAGCTTTGTGTAGTGATTCTGACCCATTCCAAGTGTTTGGTATGGCGTGCAAACTAGTGTCGGAGGAGACTGTATCAAAGTTATGCTCAGAGCTATATGGCCGAGCATCAACAACATACGTTCGGTCTTTCTCTCGTTACTATCAGGTATCTTTACTGATTGAACCATTTTGAATAGCAAATCATCTACCTGCTTCATCTGGAACAACGACTCGAGACTTCATGTGCTTTTTCCTCTTCTGGCTAATTTCCCTTCCAGCCCTATGGTTCCCCATACACCGAATGTATGTGGCGTCTTGGCCTTCGCTCCATTCGATTTCTCACGGTCACCAATCAACAGCCGCCATTTATTTACAATTAAAGCCGTGATAGCTCCCATCGCGGGCATCGTCTTCTTCATATGGTGCATAGTCAAAGCCCACGGAATAGGGCCAATACTCTCTCGACCTGCAACGATACATGGGTCTGACTTGGGGTGGGCCATGATCGTTAGTATCATGTCGTGCATAAGCAATATGTTGACTGTCGTTGTGCGAGTATTCTTATTTCCTGCCATGATTTTGGAAGCGGAATTGACCATTGGAAACAGAAACGCACCCGATTTCGCCTCTCGTGCGACCACACCATCTGCCGTGTTTCTCCCTCAATTGATCGGGGTGCCCATTACATTTTCTCTTATCAGCCTTTTGGGCATTATTATTAGCTCGTCAAGTATGACGATATATGGTCAGGCAATATGGTATCCGATTACTTTGTTGGACAGGTTCTTGGATGGGGAGCCATCCCCGGCAACAAGATTCGGGGTACGTGCGTGGATCGATCAATAAGGTTCAACTCACGAATTTTGCTTTCAGGTCTGGTTCATCTCTGCATCTTTTGTAATGTCACAAGTACGTAAAGTGGTGCACGTTTTTTCACAAGTTCATGGAACATTCGTGTTTTTCCCTCTAGCTTGGGTGAGCTCAATCTCTTTGTCTAAGTTTCCGCTGGACTGTCTTCATCTTTTCAGCTTGAACATATCCTTGAATTCCATAAGTGCAGGGTGTGATCTAACTGCTCTTGTTCCCCGTTATATCGTGCGTGTCTTGAAACTAATTTTCTCGTAATTCGCCTCATTGATTGGCTCTAGAACATTAGACGTGGAAGCTATATTGCAGCCATCGTAGCGATTTGCATGCTACCATGGAACCTTTTGAAAAGCAGTAACGAGTTTACTAGCTATTTATCAGCCTATTCCGTATTTTTGAGCTCGATTGCGGGCGTAATGGTAAGTCGCCGAGTACCGATTGTTGTTACTCCGAACGTTGTGAAAAGATTACAGAATATTATGTAATTAAGAAGGGCCACTTCCGTATCGCTGACCTTTATGACTCGAAGAAGAGTGGCTGGTACTGGTACACATACGGCATTAATTTCCGGTCAGTTCTGATCTTGCTCGAAAGGTCTTACTTATAGGTTTACTAGTGCGTACGCAGCCTACATTGCGGGAATCCTCATTAACGTTGTTGGTTTTGCTGGTGCAAGTAAGCTTTTGATCTACCTGACTCATTCCTTCAATACCAATCGCGTTGCAAGCTGGACGACACGTCCCATTGGCAGCAACGCGCGTCTACCAACTGTCTTTCTTTACCGGATTTGGGGTGTCTGCAACCACTTACTATCTCCTCAACATGGCATTCCCTGTCCCTGGCAAGGCGGACAAGTTCGACGAGGTTGACGAGTCGTGTTACCATCAGCATCCCGAAGGGATCGATTGTGCAGTGACTGACAGAAACCCAAGTGAAGATGACTCTGCTACTAGTCAGAAGAGTGGGGACGACAAGATCATTGTGGCGGACGAGGCCAAGGCTTCGTTTGTGTGACGATCCATGTGGATCGGATCTTGCGAGTCCCTAAGAAGCAGAGTCGGGAGTTCGTTCAAGATCTCGACAGTGCTTCGTCTTGCAATCGTCGAGATTCGAGAAATCAGAGGGCGTCCGGTGGAGGGGTAATCTTTGAACGTATCTCGTATCTCGTATTCTTACTTTGTATATAATGACATACTCACCACGTCTCTTTTGGAAAAACACGTTCCTTTACGGCATTTGTCGTGCTTGATCGAGCTGCCATGTTTGTGATGCTGGCCACTGATTCGGACACATTAATCGCTCGAAACGTACCTCCATGGAACGTGCACGAGGTGTACAAGTCGAGGACGGGTGAATTTCACTCCGTGAACTCGGCGAATCTGGGATGCGAACCGTGATAGAACTGGCATGTTCTTAAGCGAGTCGAGTAAGGATAAATTCCTTGACGTTCTATATAGACGGAGCTGTTGTTGAAGGGACGAAAAAATGGATGAGTACATGTGCATGATTTCAGGGCACACGAGCTCGACAGACAGATTCTGATCGAAAGGATTATTAGGAGGTTGCTTCAACATCGATCTCTGATCAGGAGGCCGGGACCACGAAGGGGAGGCGAAATTACAGTGAGTTTGAGGCCGAGCGTTTGAGGCCTACAGTAGGATGTACATTACCCCGGTCTTAGCGGCGCTTTGGAGCACAGATGGGTTCCCGAAATGCTGCTATCCAAGAAGGGGAGGTTGCGGCGTGTGTGAATTTTGTGCCTTGTGTTATTCCTTTGCGAACGCTCTATTTTCTGATCTACTGCCCCCGACCAGCAGCACCAGCATCACGTCGACTGGCACCCCCCCCAATACCTCAGCCCACACATCATCACCCTTTGATAAACTTTGTATAGTAGTTCAAGGACGCCATATCTTTAGCCTTTGCGCTATTCCTGCGCCATCGTTGAAGTGCGCCGCAATGTCGATCTGGTCAAAACGGTGGTTGATCAGGGACAATGTTATTATTGGAGAAAGATGAAACTGATAAGGTTGATATCCATCATCAAGAAGATTCCCACTGGTTCTTGCACCTGAATACTTATCGCTGTCAATAAGATCTTGACCTAGGTGTAGGGATAACAGGAGTAATTGGCTTGTCTAGCCTAGGGCGCGATTAGCAAGGGTAACTATGTAGTTAAAAGTAAGACGTGGGGAAATGCCAGGCCTCTCACATTCCCACGTGTGAAATATCCTGCCATTCGCTCGAGCTCTCAGTCACGGACATCCCTGGCTGAGTATTCTCGTCAAGAAGCGTTACCCTGAGCCTCCATGAGCAGCATACCGTTCGGACCGCAGATCACGCGGCGCAATACTCGCTATCTTGCAGGATAGCCCTAATCTGCGTGTCAAAAAATTCGCTCATCTTCTCATAACAATAACTTCGACTCTCGTCCCTGCACTGGAATGCTAGAGATACCCTTCCTAGATTATATTGGAACGATTTCCATCCATGAACGTTGGACTGTCATCGACACTTATCTTTTACGTCAGTCCTGGAGATTCACTGCTTTAGGAAATGTTGTCAGTGACATGCAGGGAGCAGCTCCCGGGACTAATATACTTAAGATACATGCGGGCCATACTTCATCCTGCTCTCTCTGATCAGATCGCCTCTTCATGTCGTTGCTGAAGAAACTCGAAGTGGGTGGAACGGAGGGATTGACGTTCAAACAACAGTTCTTGAAGGTTTGTATTTGGCGCCAGCGGCTTCAGTGTGTGTCGTCTGACTGACTCATCAGAATGAAGATCTGATGCCCGTACCACCTGAAATGCGAAAATGGGGAGGAATCAATTTCGTCTGCTTGTGAGCCTAATTGAATGTCGAAATGAACGCTTTGTGACCCCCCGTTTTTTTTCAGCTGGATATCAGCAGGCTTCACCGTGAGCATGTGAGCGACATCTGCTCCTGATGAAGTTATGATTGACTTACCGTATCGAGATGGATGATTGCTTCGTCCATGATTCAGTTGGGCATGTCTTGGTGGCAAGCATGGATCAGCATCTGGCTTGGTTATGGCATCATGGGAGTTTTTCTTGCCTTGACTGCGCGGGAGGGTGCAGTCTTTCACATCCCATTTTCCGTGGCAATCCGGTCCAGTTTCGGCCTGTTCGGCAGTCTTTGGTGCACATTCAACCGCGCAGCTATGGCATGGTATACAGCCTTCATTGATTAAACATTAAGTAAATCTGACCCACGTACCAAGTATTTGGTACGGCGTGCAGGCCAGCATCGGAGGCGACTGCGTCAGAGTGATGCTCCGGGCTATCTGGCCGAGCGTCAACGACATACGTACGTTCTTCTCTCGCACCGTCATTAGTGGTCCTGACATCTATACAAATTAAATAGCAAATCATCTACCTGCGTGGTCTGGAACAACGACTAGGGACTTCATGTGCTTTTTCCTCTTCTGGTTCATTTCCCTCCCAGCGCTATGGTTCCCCGTACACCAAATGTATGTGTGGGCATTTTCGTCTTTGTACACTTGGACGCTTACGATTACCGATCATCAGCCGTCACCTATTTACGGTTAAAGCCTTTGTCGTACCGGCAGCAGGCTTCGCCTTCTTCGCTTGGTGCATAGTTAAAGCTCATGGACTAGGGCCCATCATCGCTCAACCTGGAACGCTACACGGGTCTGACTTGGGATGGGCAATGGTTATCAGCGTCGTGTCATGCATAAGCGGTTTATTGACTATTGTTGTGCAAGTATCCCTCCCCTGCGGTTGAGAGCGCGACAGCATAGATTAACCATCGCGAGCAGGAATGCACCCGACTTTGCCTCTCGCGCGAGCACTCCATCTGCTGCGCTTCTCCCTCAGATAATCTCAGTGCCAGTCACGTTTGCTGTTATCAGCTTTCTGGGCCTCGTCGTAAGCTCGTCCAGCACAGTGATCTATGGCCAGCCAGTATGGTCTCCGATCACTTTGTTAGACATGTTCTTGGATGGGAAGCCATCCAAGGGGACAAGATTCGGGGTACGTGCGCTACTCGACTGACAAATGAAGGTCATCAGGAAGCCAACCTGATTTTCAGGTCTGGTTCATTTCAGCGTCGTTTGTAGTCGCACAGGTGTGTAGGAAATGCGCACTTGAGCTTCTGACCGACCCAAATCCACACACACACTTCCTCTAGCTTGGGTGAGTTGAATATCTTTGATGATTACCTTTTCGTTTGACCACATCTCTCTTTCTTTCCCCTCCCCCAGCTTGAATATATCCTTGAACTCCATAAGCGCAGGTTGCGATCTGACTTCTCTCATGCCCCGTTACATCGTGCGTGTTCTTGGGACCAAATCTTGTTTTTGTGGTATCATTAAATCTAAAACAACACCTAGAACATCAGGCGCGGCAGCTACGTCGCCGCCATCGTAGGAATCTGCATGCTACCATGGAATCTCCTGAAAAGCAGCAACGAGTTCACGAGTTACCTCTCCGCCTATTCCGTCTTCTTAAGTTCGATCGTCGGCGTCATGGTCGGTTGGCACGCACACGCCATTCATTGGATCCCTTTTCTCAGCTGATCTTGGCACACGAATATAGATCACAGATTATTACGTCGTTAGGAAAGGCCACTACCGCATAGCTGACCTTTACGATCTGAAGAAGGACGGGTGGTACTGGTACACGTATGGCATCAACTTTCGGCAAGTATCAATCATCATCATCATCATCATCCTTGAATACTTGGGAGTCGTCAGTAACCTTATATACGTTATACTACAGTGCATACGCGGCCTACGTCGCTGGAATTCTGGTCAACGTGGTTGGATTCGTCGGCGCCAGTAAGTGTCTTTTTTCTTTTTCTTCTCCTCCCCCAGTCCGTTTCCACTCCATTCTTCGCTGAACAAAAACTACCTTTTTTCCAAAGCTGGCACAAAGGTTCCATTGGCTGCGACCCGCCTCTATCAACTATCGTTTTTTACCGGGGTTTCCGTCTCTGCCATCATTTACTATCTCCTCAATGTTGCGTTCCCTGTTCCTGGCAAGTCGGACAAGTTTGAAGAGATTGACGAATCACACTACCTGGAGGATTTGGATAACATGGATGACCGAACGGCGAGTGACCTTGGGGCGGCTGACGGAAGCTCAAGAGAGGATGGATCTGTTATTAGTCAGAAAAGCAGGAACACCGGGATTATGGGCGCAATGCCTTATGTTTAATAATTGTTCGGAGATTGACTCAAGTATAAAATGAAGTGACTGATTCAGTTTGTTTACTCTATGCAATGTACCAACGAAGCTTATGATTATGCACTTGTTATCGTTCCCATTTAGATTGTTATGTGCCGCCATCTTCCAGGACCTGTTCCGCCACGTCTAGATCCTTCTTCATCTCCGACCCTTGGACGCTAATCCCACCAACCGCTCTCAACACCGTATCCATTTCCGCGTTTGCAATACCCACCGTCCCATCTCCCGCCACAATCTGGTTAGGCTGCAACCTCTTACCCTTCGTATCCTCCGCATAGTTCTCATAAAAGTTGTTGACATCGCGGTAACCGTGTCGCAGACGCTCCACCTTGCGCATAACACCCTCGGGCGAAGCCTCTTCATCCTCAGTATGTTCGTCCACATCATCCCCGTCTTCCTCTATCCGCCCAGGTCCGTCCCAAAAGTGGTACGCTTGGCTCACGACACCGTACGACGTTGGCACGACTTCGAGCAGGTCTCCCCGCGCAACCTCAATCGCAGGAATCTCAGACGCGGGTAAGCCAATGAGATACGCCAGCAAGCACCGAATGACAGACGCATGTCCGATAATCAACAAGTCTTCCTGTTCACGCTCTAGCTCGATGAGGACAGGTTCGAGTCGGACTGATCACCAAAGGTAGATTCAGAATCAGAGTCATTTGGGAGTGTTTACTCTTACCGCTCAAATCGTGATAGCTCTCTGCCCGCGGCACTCTATAGCTATAGGGATCTTTGACAAATCGGTCCCAATCTCCCGGATAATACTTCTTTGCCAGACCTGGCGTCAACCCGTCCCATATTCCCGGGTTGATCTCTAGCATCTGCGGTTTCTCCACGACCTTGACCTGGATCAAAGGCGATGCAACCGCCGCTGGATTGGCGGAGGCTAGAGGTGGCAAAGGTGGAGACGAGAAAGGCGAAGGGGGTGTAGCGGGGTGCGACAAAGCCGTCAAGGAAGCCATCAGGGAAGTCGTCGTGTCAACGGCCAACTGAGACATAGTGCTTGATGTAGGTTCCGGTGATACGACAGTACTTCTCCACAAGGGAGACGGGCGTGCAGGCGCATTTGAAGAGGTGGCAGGCATTGGATAATGTATCGGGCCTAGTGCTGATCCAGAAGCTGCGGGTGGTTCAGCTGGCGTTGGTACGGAAGTACTAGCTATTGATGTTTGGGCCGCTGCAAGGAAGGGCCACGCCGTGTGATGCGCCCGGCGTCGTGTAGATGTCCAGATCTGAGTTGAATGAGATTAGAACGAGCTTCAACGCAACCTGCTTTACATACAACTAATCTGCGCTCCGCGGGATTCAAGCCTCTCGCTTCAAGATTCTTCGTTCTGCGTTCAAGCACGAATTCAGCGAGTTTCTCCGCATAGTTCCATCCTACTGGAGAAAGATCCGAATCGGCCTTGTATGAATGTTCAAGCAGAGATTGGCCAGACTGTGATGCTGTGAGGTAGGGCAACGTGAATTAAGAAGTGAGACCGACTCGTGCAAAGTAAATAGTTCTATATCTATTATGAATGTTCATGAGAAAGAACACAATTCGACTCTGGCAGGTGGGCCGAATGAACAACAACAATATTCAAGAAACTGTTTACCTGCAAGTATCCTTGAATATTCTGCGCTCATGTTAGTGAGCCGTTTTGCCACTGATAATAATATGGGGAGGATTTACGTTGACTTCGATCTTCTCTCCAACCTAGAACAAATATTAACAGCCTATATGCGCATGGTAAGCTCAACATACGTTTATTATCCTGATAAAAGGCCATTCAGTTTCCTCCACGGTCTGATAATATTTCTCGTGCTCCATAATACGCTTGTAATAGTCTTCAACGGCTTTGTCCGGGTCCCAGTTGCGATACTGATCCGAGTATCAGAACTTCCATAGTCAACCAAAGGAGAGGACGTACATCAGGAGAGGATATCTTGACGTTGCGGATGTTCGTCTCGATGATCTCTTTATTGTCGCAAAGGGATTCTGCATAATAGCGGATCGAGCACATATAAGCATACCCGTCCTCGGAATGGAAAGCAAATCAGAGCGTACCGAGGTAAATGACGTGGATCCCCTTGCTATGAAACCTCTCCGCATACACCTGTCTCTGTGCTCTCGTTCCGTTATTGGCATCGTATATCACAACTTGTCCCCCTGCATCAAAGAAGCTCCAGATAAGCTTCTCGCATCCCTCTGCGACCGTTTTCCTCAGTGTGAGCGTCTCTGGGCTCTTTTCTCCTGTACAGGTCAGAGCGACGTTAGAACCGGAGCGAATCGTGACCCGTGGGTATATGCGTCTTGCGTTAACACGTAATGGATACTTACCAGGGGTGAAATAGTCTTTGGGAAGCTTCTGTGCGCCTCCGAGCGTCTTGCGTCTGTAATCGCCGAGGGAGATGACCTGGGTTTTGATGCCCATCCAGCGCAGGTAACGTTCCAGCGCCCGAGATATATGCGTCTTGCCGCGCGCTGGGAGGCCTACTGTTAGAATGAGGATCTTCCCTGCGTGGAAGAGCAGCCCTGAGGCTGTCGTATAAAGAGGTGCAACCATCTTGGGCGCGGTGAAAGCGGGTGGTAGCGGTAACTGAACTCGCTTAGATAAGAATGTAACCTGATGTAAGTAACATGAAGATGTAGCAACACAACTAGGGTATCCGTCAGGAGAAATCTAGGTCAGCCTCTGCCCTGTACTCGTCCATCTCCTTGTCAAGATCTTCTTTCGAAGCAGGTCGGTGAGGTTGATGAGCAGTATACCCCGCCAGCCGTTTCTTCAATCTCTTGGGTCCCTTCTTCTGACGGATGCGGCGCGGCGGTAGGGGCGCAACGACGACTGGTGCTATCCGGAGCGGCTGTGGCCTGAGAGGAATATGAGAATATGAAGAGAACGAGAGAAAAAGGTGTATACGTCGGTAGAGCGACGACTTTCGCCACTGCTGCGGTCTTGGGCTCGCCAGCCACCTGGCCGATTCTGTTCAGCAGAGATCGTTGTGCAGGGACCGCAGCAGCCGCGACCTCCGTCGGTGTACCATCATACACAATCTCAATTTTCAGCGGTCGCCCTGATATCCTATCAACGTTCTGCACGAGGTGCAAGGGAAAGGAACTCACTCCCGTCAACAATCTTTCCGTCGTATTTGGCCCTTGCTATCGCCGCATCTCCAGGCCGCTGAAAAGTAACAACCGCCATCCCCTTCGAGTTCCCTTGCGAATTGTAGATTAGAAACGCGTCTTTCAGCGGCCCGACTGTCTTCTTGAACAGTTCCTAAGGAATACAATCAACTGCGCCCCCACCCTCGACACAGCATCCGCCGAAGCTAAAGGCCTGGTTTGACCAAACTCACCTCCACCTCCTTGTCACCCACGTCCACCGGCAACCGACTCAGCAGGATCTTGCTGCCCGTCTCCTTTCCCTTCCCATTCATCATAAAGTTACCGTTGTTCGCACCTCCCGGCGCCGGGACCGCGACCCCATGGTTTCGCCACGCAGGAGGAGCATGTCCTGCCCGGTTTCCCAAAAGATGGCGCTTTGTGCTGTGTGTGCCGCTGAAGCGAACAGGACGATATTGTGCGTGCATTGCTTCAGCCGGCAGAGTCTTGAGTGCCTCTTATGACTAATGGAGCTATTTTAGGCGCGTGGATAAACAACCATCAACAGGCGCTTGAGGTCAGTCGAGCCAGTGCTGGGATTGCCTCTTTGGAGGAGGAACAATTCGCCTGCGGAGCGAGTGTATGCGCCGAGTGCGTCGGCGAGGAGGGAGAGTGAGCTGGTGAACGTTCGAACGCCCAGCGCAACAGTGTTTATTGTGATACAAAACTATCTCTCGTCGTCAGTCAAGTCTACTTTCCCTCCTCTCTCTTTTTGGTTTTTTTGAATACAACTCCCCTCTTAGGCGGCGCCGCGGCTATGTTTGCCCACGTGCGCCCTCAGATGGGCCTTGACTTCCAAGTTTGTTAATTGATTGCCGGAAGTTCATAGAAAAGGGCAACCGGAGAGTGCGATATTTCTACAATGAGCGTATCTTGGCCGTCGGTTAAGGGATCCGGACCGAGGACGACGACATGATGCAAAACATCGCTCTCTCCACCCTGTCAACTCGATCAGCACCGACTGACCCAGTTACTTGGACACACCCGGAAGAGGCGACCTCGCGCTTTCTGTTTGGGCTTTGGTGTGACAGAAAAGGAGTGAACTGAATCATGACCACTGTTCATAATAATCAGTCCAGGACACAATTGAAAAGTATCGGGTCGCTCACAGTTTCTTTTGTCTTGGAATCAGGAGTGGAGTATGGGGTGACAACGATAACGAGGACAAGCACCGCTCGTTGCATCTCGTCTACGGAACACCCCATGTGATCACGACGGAAGCTTTGGATACTTGGAAACCATCACGAAGCTTTTTCCCCCTCATAACCATCACAATCCTTCGTTACCGTACAATATTAGGCAGGGCGCCCGACTCCTGGTGGCGGTGGCGGTGGCGGTGGCGGTGGAAGCCAGGATCTCGGTCGAGCCAGTCTGTCAGTCTGGATTGCCACTCTCTCGAGGAGGCACATCCGGCCCTGTAGTCAATGTAGAGTGAGAAGTGAACGCCCAGCGCAATAAGTGAACGCCCAGCGCAATATATTCCAATACAAAACTATTTCTTGTCGTTATTCAAGTCTACTTTCCCTCCTGTCCCTTTTGTTTTTTTTTAAATGTAAGGTATTCTTTTTTTGGCTCAGGCACAGGCTCAGGCTCGGGTACGTGTTGCGCCTGAGTTATCTCTGCCCACGTAGGCTGAAGTGTGCCTTGACAAACATCAGTTATTCGCCACTCATACTAGAGTGTCGATTCACCTGGAACTCCATAGTTATCCCCCATGCCTCGCACAGCTGGATGTTTGAGGAGACTTTCGTGACGCCACTGATACAGATTATGGGCTTCTGCAAAGTGCCAATTTATGAAATTTCGCATTCAGTGATAAATCTTACTTATTTGATTCTCAATCCTCCTCACGTTACTTTCGCTCATGTCTAAATTTTCCAAATATTTCACAAACACGTCGTCCGAGGTGCGCACTACTCGAACCTCTCCAACATTGATCATAGAGTTCCTGTCGAGTTTTCTGGCGGGCTGAACCGCCGCTGATGATCTGCGCTGAGCTGTGGTTTTTTCACATCATTTCAACGTACTTGCAGGGATCATGGTGTCCTTAGGGTAATAGTGTATTGCCCTTTCGGAGAAGGAGGCAGTCGGATTGTGCGATATCTCCACAACGAGCGTACCCTGGCCGTTGGTTAAGGGATCCGGTCCGAGGACGACGACGGGGTGCTGCATATTCCGCCCCGAGCCATGTTCACCCTGTCAGCTCGATCAGTACCCCATTGTGCGCTCAGAGTGGACCATGATCTACTGACCCACTCTCTCGGGCGCGCTAGGTAGAGGCGGCGTCGTTTGTAAGGGTGCTCCTTGGCCTGTTGCTTTGGCAGATCTGGCCGCGACGGTTCTGTGGCAACAGATATGCCGAAAATCAGAGAGAAAAGTAGCACAAAAGTGAATTGAATCATGACAACTCTTCATAATAATCAGTCCAGGATCCAATTACTATAGGTATCGGGTCGCTCACGGTTCTTTTTGTTTAATAAGGAGGGGGCTGGTCGAGCAGAGTAGGGTAACGAAGATAACGAGTACCAGCCCCACTCTTGCTTGTCATCTGCGGAATACCCCGTGCGATGTAAGCTTTGTTGGAAACCATCAAACTTCGTTACCGTACAACGATTGTCATATGATCGAAACCATATGGGCATTAGTGCTTCAGAACAACTAGGAAAAATATATAGGATTCGGCCGCGTGTCAGACAATTATCGACTCAAGAGCCGACTCCCGTGACATGCATCCCAGACGGACAAACAGCGCCGATTGATGGTATCCACTAGTCGAAACATGCGGCCCGCTTCATGCATCATGGCGGGACGCGTCCCCTCGCCCATCCAGGTTCACTACTTCAACAAAACAGTGAAAATCCAAAATCCCATGCTAAGAAAACAACGATAAATGATGGCACGATCCATTGGATATGGTGATAGGCTGTGCACAGAGAAAATCCTTGAGGAACTCCCATCAAGAAAGTCACGTGCTCTTGCCTGCGCTTATGAGACAACCGTGACGGTCAAACCAACGATGTCGCCGCGTCGATACATCCATGAACATGATTCCAAGCCAGTCAAACCTACATTGCCTACCCATGGCCTCAACGCCAAAGGTCTTCCAACCGTGCCTGCCGAGCTTCTGTTAGAGATTCTATCATACATGCAGACAATGCCAATCCCTTGCACTTGTGAGCCCATGAGGGCTCGAAACAAGGAGAGGGAGAGGAAGATGACCTTGTTCGCTCTGTTTCAAACCTGTCGATCTCTGCGCTCAGCTCTTCTGCCTTTCGTTTGGGAACGGATTGAAGTCTACACGCCAGACACATCGCGTTCCTTCAATAATCACTGGTGCAAAAATATTGCGACTGATCTCATCGAGCAATTGGAAATAGTGACTATTCGCGAGCCATCCTTTGCTAGCTTTGTAAAGTGAGTGGCTTCATGACATGAAACTCATTCCTTGTGTGACTCTAACGTATTAGGACCGTGTCTGTTGCGATCTCCGGTTATTCTGCTTATAAAGTCTTGCGAGAATTTGCCCGATGTCTCGCGCTTATGCCTAACTTGCAGACAATTCAGATTATCGATCTACTCGACTCTTCTGTAGCTCCGAATCACTCTGCTGTCCGCGAATCTGATTTTGCAAAAGCGTTTAAATCATACACCTTTCCATCGATAAAGCATGTGATTTTATCACCGCGAGCTCACGGGTTACTTCGTTGCTTTCCGAATGCCCAAAGAGTGTATTTGAACCTGAGTTGGGCGCCGTATCACCGCCAATACTGTGTTTTGTTTGATAGTTGCAAAAAGTGGTTATTTGAAGTGGCTGGGCACTGTCCGAATGTGGAAGAATTTGGCTGTTCTGGAGAACTAGGTCAAGATTTCATGGAGTGTAAGTATTCGTTTCTTCATGGTCTGGTTAGCTCACGATTCATTCAGTGGTCATATCTACATTGCCGAAACTCCGATCGGTGCAAATTCATTTCAATCTCATCTATTCGGTAAGCATAGAACGTTCATGTCTGGTGGGTATTCACACAGCATAATCGCAGGGATTCATCAGCTGGCTTTCTGAGCTGAGGAACCTCGAAAAAATCGAATTTGTAGTTCCTATTTGCATAAAACAATTAGAGGGAAAGCGGGAGGAAGCTATACGTATCCTCGAAAAATCCAATGGTGATGCCAAGAAGAAGATGCTCGTCATCTCCCACCCCGAGATTGGTAATGTAGAGGTCGTCAAGTTAACTACGTAGCATTTTTTTCCGTGCATGCGGCACAGCGACCCGCTAACACTTGTTTACTAAGCCAATCACCAAACAGCTGCCCTGCCGAGTCAAATGTCTGCCGCTTCCCACGACCATCTTCCACCTTCACTAATCACTTAATCAGTACACCATGGTTTCGACGCAGATATAGAACAAGGCAGTGTTTCCTTCAGTAACATGACGAATACCTGATTCTACAAGTCGAACCGTTTCTGAGTCCTCGAGCTCCTCCGGGGTGGACACCGTTCCACCGCGCTCGCTGTCTCCCGCTCCAGCCCTCGTGGACCCACCGCGATGTACCATACCATCGCTGGCCACCATCAGACAACGCTTAATGGCATCTCCTCAGGCTCGTACATACAACGGATCACTACCGTGAGGAATCACGTGCTCTTGCATGGCCGCAACAATCCGCCGAAAACGAGTCAACCAAACCAATGATGTCGCCGCGTCATGAACAAGATTCCGAGCCAGTCAAGCCTAGCCACGATCTCAACACCAAAGGTCTTCCAACCATGCCTCCCGAGCTACTGTTAGATATTCTATCATATATGCAGGTTATGCCCATCCCTTGCATTCATGGGCCCACAAGCGCATACAAGGAGAAGAGGATGGCTTTCTGCGCTCTGTCTCGAACTTGTCGATCTCTACGCTCAGCTCTTCTACCTTTCGTTTGGGAACGGATTGAAGTCTGCACGCCAGACGCATCGCATTGCTTTGATGATGGCTTTTACACAGATATTGCGACTGATCTCCTCCAGCAATTGGAAGCAGTTACTAGTGAGCCATCCTTTGCGAGCTTTGTAAAGTGAGTGGCTTCATGACTTCATTCCTTTTGCGACTCATGACAATTTAGTACCGTGAATGTTATGATCTCCGGTTATTCTGGTTATAAAGTCTTGCGAGAATTTGCTCGATGTCTGGCGCTTATGCCTAACTTGCGGACAATTCAGATTATCGACATACTCGACTGTCCTTCTCGGGAGTACATTGGTGTCCGCGAAAATACTTTTAAAAAAGCATTCAAATCATATACCTTTCCGTCCATAACGCATGTGATTCTGTCACCGCGAGCTCATGGGTTATTTCATTGCTTCCCGAATGCCCGTAGGGTGTATTTGAACCAAACTTGGATGCCATGTCAACGAAATGGCGTTCCCAGTAGCAATCATGCTCAAAGAAAGTGGTTAATTGAAGTGGCCAAACATTGTCGGAATGTGGAAGAATTTGGCTGTTCTAAAGAACCAAATCAAAATTTCATGGAGTGTAAGCATTTATTTCTTCATGGCCTGGTTAGCTCACGATCCATTCTCAGTGGTCATACCTACGTTGCCGAAACTCCGATCGGTGCAAATTCAAGGCGATTGCATCGGTGTGGTAAGTATAGAATGTTCATGTCTGATGCGTATTCACGTGCTATAATGTTAGGAATTCATTCGTCGGCTTCACGAGCTGAGGAATCTCGAAAAAATTAAAATCGTGGTGTCTCCTTGGACACGTGAACTTCAGGAAAAGCGGGGAAGGTATACGCGTCCTCGAAAAGTCCAGTTGTGATGCCGAGAAAAAATTACTCGTCATCACCCGACTCGATACTGGCAATAATCTAGAAGTTGTTAAGTTTACTTCGTAGCATTTACTTTTTTCCGTGCAGCGTCACATGTCTGTAATGATGTCGTGCAGCTCAGCCAAGCGCGATGCAATGCAAATGAAATTGCTGGACGTGTTACCGATAACCAGCTCTTAGATCATGCAACGATGCATCAGCGCTTTTTTATTTTAAAACCGCAAGAAGTACGAGGGTACTGACGATACAGCATGAAGGAATGCAGGGAGAGACCACTAGCTATTGGAGAGAGACTAATGTGTAGACCAAGTACCTCAGGTGGGATGGAAGATGGTCAAGAAGGAATGAAGGGCTTGGAGCATGAGGTACGCTGGGATACCCTATCAGCACTGTTGAATATTGAGCGCTTGAGCACGAAAACCTCATTGTGAAAGCTCCCTCTCCCACCCTGGCCTGTCGCAAGTCCCACGCGTCCCAGCCTAGTGAGTGGTATCAGATGGCCTCAAAGATGGGACGGCACTTTGTGTTGAACGGAAAGAGACACAGCCTAAACATAAGTTTGCGCCATAGACTCCGAGAAAATCACGTGCTTTTGCATAGGCTCCGCTCAACCAAGCAACGATGTCGCCGCGTCGCTCAGCAGCGCACCGAGTGCAGACGCGCATCCATGAACAAAATTCCGAGCCAGTCAAACCTGATACATTGCCTATCCACGGTCTCAATACCAAAGGTCTCCCAACCGTGCCTGCCGAGCTTCTGCTAGAGATTCTATCATACATGCAGACCATGCCAATCCCTTGCAATAGTGAGCCCATAAGAGCAGAATACAAGGAAAGGAGTATGGCTTTGTGTGCTCTGTTTCAAACATGTCGATCTCTACGCTCAGCTCTTCGGCCCTTCGTTTGGGAACGGATTGAAGTCTGCACGGCAAACGGTGATACCTTTAGTAATCGCTGGTGCAAAGATGTTGCGACTGATCTCATCGAGCAATTGGAAATAGTGACTATTCGCGAGCCATCCTTTGCAAGCCATGTAAAGTGAGTGATTTCACGAACCCATTCCTTGCATGACTCACGATGGCGGTTTTAGGACCGTAACTGTTGTGATCTCCAATCATTGTCTTCATAAAGTCTTGCGAGAATTTTCTCGATGTCTGGCGCTTATGCCTAACTTGCAAACAATTCAGATCATCGACATGCGCTACTACTGTTCAGCTCGTCGATATTATCCAGCTGTCCACGAAGCTACTTTTGACGAAGGATTCCAGTCATCTACCTTCCCATCAATACAGCACGTGATTATGTCACCACAAGCCCATGTGTTATTTCATTGCTTCCCGAATGCCCGCAGGGTGTATCTGAACTGGAGTTCCAGGCGATATTCATGTAATAATAGCATTTCCGGTGATGATCATGATGCTTGCAGAAAGTGGCTATCTGAAGTGGCTAAACACTGTCCGAACGTGGAAGAATTCGGCAGTCCTGACGTACTGGGCCGGAATATCATCGAGTGTAAGTATCCATTTCTTCATGGCCTTGATTAGCTCATGATTCGTTCAGCGGTAATATCTACACTGCCGAGACTCCGATCGTTGCAATTTCATGGCGGGCATATCAGTGTAGTAAGCATAGAACATTCACGCCTGGCGGGTGTTCATGTGCTATACTGTTAGGGATTCATTCGCCCGCTTCACGAGCTGAGGAATCTCGAAAAAGTCGAATTCGTGGTCCCCCCTTGGAAACGTAAACTTCAGGCAAAGCGGGAGGAAGCTATTCGTGTCCTCGAAAAATCTCATGGTGATTCTGGAAAAAAAAGGCTCGTCATCATCACCCGCGCCCAGACTGGCGATGAAATAGAGGTTGCCAAGTTTGCTCCATAGCACTTGTTTATTGAGTCAGTTATCAAGCAGCTGCGCGAAGTCAGGCATATACCTTGCCATTCTCTATGTAGGGCGTGATATTGAACACAGCGAAAGTCATGGCACAAGATATTGACACGGACGTGTCTGCGATACGCGACCTGGGAGAAGACAAAAAATCACCAGGACCGAACGCTGTGCGCGTATTTTCATACCCATATTCTACCGCGATGAAGTAGGGATCTGCGCGGGTGTGTGGCGGATTCAACAAGCATCCACCCGCTCGCTCAGCATCGCTCCTCGTGTCGATAGCCATTCTCCACTATTTTCTTTGCCCGCCCACCGCTCCCAAGACTCCCAAACGTCGCGCTGAGCAGTCAGCAACTCCCAAGTATTGAGGCAATGGTAGTCACGGCTGGCTTACTCCATCCAATCCCCCTGATCTTAAGGAGCTCGTCGACCTAACCTGCAAGGCGTAAGCCCGCCTGCACGTCTTGAGTACTAGAGTCAATATAGTTAGTATAGCCTTGGCTTTGGTCTTCCTACGCTCTCTGGCGTTGTTTAATCTGGCTACGAACGACGCATGTGCGAAGATACATAGTGAGTACAGCCAGTGGTAGGCTGTTGTACTGTATATTTGTTCAGCGAGCTCTGGCTAGCTGTCACGCTCAACCTAAAGGAGCTGCATACCAATCTGAGTAACTCTCCCCAGTTTGCCTTTCCGGCAGAAATGCCCTATTGGGCTGTCATAATTTAACATCTCCGCAGCCTAAAATGGGTAATCTAACGCCCTTGGTGAGTTTCTGCACAACCGTCCTATTCGACCGTGACGTTCAGGACTTGTCATAACGGAGCTAGTGAAACCTGACCTTTATTGATCTATTGGCCAATATCGACTGGACAACCTAGGCGGCTTCTCGGAGACTCGATACAGGTCAAACCGAACCAAATCTTCCATTTTTGTGCAGTTGCGTTCCCCTCGCGGATGATTGCCAGAATGATTTCCCGGGATCAAGGAATGGAAAGATCCTACACACAACTTGAAGCAGAATTGAACGTTACTAGAAATGTAACAGAGGACGAGACCGCACAACCCGAGTGACCCAGCGAACAGTGTGGCCAGGCCCCATTTGGGCACCCCTGAAATTCAATCCCAAAATGGATAATTCCTCATCATGAAACGACACCAGTCTGTCTATTGCGGTCATCCCCATGTCATGCATTCAAACACAGCCCTCGCAGCCCTGTTCAGTTCGATTTTTGCCAAGAGCGCCCACCGGACTCGTTATGAACGATTGAGAGATTGACAAGAAAGTGCAGTGTGTGTTGCAAGTACTTTGTTCATTCTGTTACCGACACCTTGACCGGCAGTAGAATTCTGAGGATAAAAACCGAATCAAAAAAACCCGCCCATTATAAATGCGCGGCCAGCACTCTTGCCACGTTGACGACCGTGAGTGTTATCATCGTCGCCAGCTCACGTTTAGTAATGTCTATATGATCCTACTAGTATGGCTCGGGATTGGAAGCAGGCAAGTATTTCTGGCATCTGACGAAGGAGCCCTGGGAGCACGAACATAACACGGGCATTCGACACATGACCGTGACCGTGTCGGATGATCAAACCTTATACATGCCAGTGCGTCAGATACCTATCTTGTCCCCCGCCTCCTGGTCATACCTTCACTGAGCATCTAAATGAATGATCCTGTTGCTGGTGTCAAATATCGCATTCAGCATGCATATTATCGAACGTACATCGAACTTACAAAGGATGGACGTGTCGGGCTGCGGGGTGAGAAAGCTAGCGATCTCCAATACGTATGTAACATTGAAATCTGTAATAATTCATTTCTGACTAAAGCTAGTGGCAATTCGATGTAGATCCCAGCGGATACCACTACATTCGAAGCGTTGCAGACAATAACAAACGCTTATCTTTGTCGGATTTTGTACCTAGCAGTGCCGTGATCTCGGCAGTTTGGCTCTCGTACGACTCTACATATCGGTACGCAAACGTCTTAAAACGTCATTATGGAAGCTGACCTTGCCTAGTTTAACTGCTTACCAGCCGAGCTACATAACTTTATTTGTGTACGCTTCTGAAGACGATCCCACACTTCGTGCCTCGACTTGGACGGCAGAATATGTACGTTCCACTTCGGATGACTTGGCATGATGCTAAGTATTTCCAACCCAGCCGCTGACAGGTGCAGATTGGTTGCTGGTCCCGGTAACATCGTCGCAGATCTGCAGTAATCCTTTGCCACCAGGAAACTACCGCGTCCGGAATTACAATGGTAACAGCCTCCTCACGATCCACCACACTGGACATTCCATTGGACAAGGCGTTGCAAGCGCCCATGTATACGTTCGATCTCAACACCATGAAAGTCCTTATCAGCGCGTAAGTTTGTTTCATAATTTGTGATTGCACTGATTTTACGGGTGAATGGCGTAGTGGACTGTAACCCCGCAACAGTCGGGCCAGTATATAATTCAGAATGCCGGTAATAACTCGTACCTTGGTTATGGTAGCTCCACACCTGTTGTAGGTGATAGCGTAGTCCAATCGCGAACAGCGCACCTATGGGACGTTCGAAATATTGGAGGCCTTGCTTGGTCGTGAGTGTGACATAGCTTCATATCCTTTTTCTCATCGACATCCAGTATACGCGTTCCAAGCTCAGATATATCGATTGGCAGTGGTGTCCCAATGAAAGACGGAGATAATGTGGGTAAAGTTTAATTACTATCATCGTGGTTGGAGCTCACTATGACTGTTGACCAGATGAGACTTGTGTCCAGTAATGTACGTCCATTGTCTAGGGTTCCAACAATGGAGAATAGACTCGTCTATAGTTTACGCCAAGCCAAATATGGTTTTTTGAAAGTTACTTCCCCTTTGGTCGAGACGAGATATATGCTAAGCAGGAAGTTCCTGAGGGAAAATACCTCTTGCAGAACGTCGTCCGTCATGCCAACTGGAATAATGCTCCCACCTACATGAATGCCGTCAGTACTCCTTGGCGCATCTCTCCAGGAAGTGATACCACTTGCAAGGTATGTGCCGAGTCAATTTGTTCGAAATTTGATCTGACTTGAGTAGTTCGCGTTGAAATATATTGACAATAGTTCGCCCAATTTCACTCTCACTTACGTGACCAACACGACCGAGTCACTGGTTGTTGCTGATGTTGGAGGCTACATAGGATTCAGTGACACAGGAACGGAATTTGTGTTGCTGGAGAGGAATCAAGGCGACCCCGGATATGTGTAAATCAATGCCTTGTTGATGTCCTCTTCCATGCTGACCAGTGGCCTGAACAGCATTTGCCGTCCCGATTCCGGTCATCCCATCAAGGTGGTCAGCGGTCGTATCACAACGGATTTAAGCAATAATTCTGTCGTAAGCCCAGAATACTGATCTTGGTATCTTGCTTACAATTTTTTTTTGCCTAGTTCTCCATCGAAAATCAGGCCGCAGGAGATACGTATCAGATGTGGTTACTCGTTCCTACATATTGAGAAAGACAGCAGAATGAATTGTATGGTGCCGTGGAACGCGTTATTGGACCCTGAGAAACGATATATACTGAGTAGACGAAAAGAAGAGTACAAGTTTGAACACGATACACCACGAAGTAGTGTAACGAGCGTGAAGAGTGTGGCCGGAGGGCAGTGAGAGGCTGAGAGTGGTGAGAGGCAAGGTGGTGAGAGAGGGTGGTGAGAGAGGGCAGTGAGAGAGGGTGGTGAAGAGAGCAGCGAGGAGGAGGGTGGCAAGAGGGCAGCAAAGGGTGGCGGCAAGACGGATAGCGAGGGTGGCGGCAAGGACGGTGGCAGAAAGACTTCGAGACTTTAAAGCATGATGAAAGAGGAAGATAATCGATTAAATGAGCTAGACGAGACATGGTTTCGAGAGCTGAAAAAAAACGCGCAACGAAAAATCACGTATTGACCGACGATCATTGGATGGGCACATGTCTCACCCGAGGCAGAGCCAAAACTTCCGGATAAAAGGTGGAAAATAGAGGGGAACGGTTGAAGTTGGTCCCATGGCTGTTGTTGGTCCCATGAGGGGAGGGATTGTGTTACGAGAAGCGACTCCAGCCGGACAGAAAGTCAACCAAAGAAATCAGTTGGTGCAGTTTGCACAGCAATCAGGCTTCTGCCGACTCCAATCCATAGTTTTCCTTGCGTAAAAAATTCCACGTAACACTTTCGCACTCAATTTCTGGGGTGTTTGATGCTATCACTTCAATATCCGTATAATTGAATAACGAAATCCCACACGGACCCATATTGTCCAATGAACACTCACCATCGTTTTCCACAAAAAACAAATGTATATTGAAGATCGAGCTACATGGTATATACGCGTAAGT
Organism: Amanita phalloides; assembly: GCA_032173475.1. Lineage (NCBI taxonomy): Eukaryota > Fungi > Basidiomycota > Agaricomycetes > Agaricales > Amanitaceae > Amanita > Amanita phalloides. The sequence continues at coordinate 49,806 of JAENRT010000053.1, read as the reverse complement.
GTTAGCCGGCGTCAGGGGTTGTAAAGCGAGACGCTCGCTCTCCATCAGTTAAAAGTTTACTATGTCGTAGAGAAATTTAGCTGTAGGTGAGAATACAATCGCGCAGAGTCTTACCTTGGTAAAGGCGGCAAGCTTGGCCTCGAGCTCCGCAATTCGACGCTCAGCGTCCTTTCTTTCCTCCTCTGCGCGCTCTGCACGGTTCCTTTCTTCCTGTCTTTCCTCCTCTGCGCGCTCTGCACGCTTCCTTTCCTCCTCCGCACGCTTCCTTTCTTCCCGTTTTTCTTCCTCTGCGCGTTCTGCACGCTTCCTTTCCTCCTCCGCACGCTTTCTTTCCCCATCCGCACGATTACTTTCATCCTCCACACGCCTCTCATACTCTTTTCTTTCCTCGTTGGCACGCTCCTTACTTTTCGGGATCCTATCTGTAACCTAAATGACATACGTGAGTCAGTCGAAACTAGCCCATTCAATAGTTAGCAATTAGCGTACATCATCTTGAAATTCCTTCCACGACTTGTTATAGTCTGCCACCAATTCGTGGATATTAACCGCGAGCAAGGGTTTGGTTGCCGGTATCCCATTCCAAGTGCCTGGCCGATCCAGCCAAGAGGGCTCAACGTGTGGGGGAAGGCCTGAGGTGACGAAAGGATCCCGCGTGGATTCTTGTATGGCATCTTGTAGAGCGAGTGGAGGATCAGTAGGCAGGAGTTCGTTGTGTTGGGGATCGTGTGGACTGCCAGCATCTTTTCTTAATTTCTCCGTGATCGCTTCCAACACCATGGAACAGAACCAATAGCAATTTTCCTCTGCAAAGTGATAGGTCCTCGAGTACTGGTGAACTTCGCATGCAAGTACAATCAGTTCAGGAAGGCAAAGTTGCCCTTTGGTGAGCTGGACAAATGCGACAGATTTCTTCTTCTTGATTCCAGAGGCGGGAATGATAGAAACCTCATCTGCGGCTATCTTTTCTGAACTTTTGGTTGCCCTGCCTCGGTGTTGGTGGGAGAGAAATGTAGTAGGAGCGGTTTGGTGGGGAGGGAGTGGCGGGTGTGCTAGAAGCCTAAAAGCGAGCTGAAAACGTGTTATTTGAAGATCCCATGGATGCGACGATCGATGCGAAGAAGTATATCTGGCATTCTTGTCTAGGAGCCTAGCACAAGGTATTCGTGTCCTGACAGAGCAACCTTTGTTCTTGTAAGTACGACTTCTGCTACATCCAACGGTGAAAATGAACGTGAGTCTTTTTCGATCTGTTGTACACAAGACACAAGCGATGGCGGTGTTGTCGACACTGCCAACTTCGTGTAACGAAATTGAATTCCTCTGCATCCTTTGCGGATTTATACAATTTTTCTTCTGATCCATGGTTCGGAAAAATCGACGAGATGCAGAGACACGGCAGAGCGTAGCCGAGAACGAATGGCACTCTACAAGACACTTCCAAAGTAAGCCCTGCCAGGTTTTATAATAATTGCAATTGCTGTCCTTCTGTCATTTTTCCTAAACAAGAGCAAATAAGGGAAAGAAACACAATCGAGATGTGGTTTGAGGGTGCTTTTGAAAGGCACTATTAGCGACACTGAGACTCGATATTAACGCGAACTTGCACGTGCGCAACGTGCTGACAGCGAGATGCCCGGCTAAAATTGATGCAATGAGACGGGGCAGAGGGATGCGATGGTGAACATCTAAGTTTGTGTTTCCAAATTTGGTAAGTTGTCATCGAGCA
>JAENRT010000053.1:0-34585 GCA_032173475.1 Amanita phalloides | reverse complement strand
AGGGAAGCATATGGTGATTGACAGAAAAAGACTCCCTTCAGGGAGGAACAACCCAAGTCATCATCAAACACCAGAACCTATAAACCGGCTCAGGCATCATCTTCCACTTACGATCCCAACACCATGGATGTGGACAAGGTCAAACGCGTGCCAGGCGCATGTTATAATTGTGGAAAAACGGGTCACTTTGCAAGGGACTGCAAAGAACCGAAGAAATACACACGGAATGAGAAAGGAAAAGGCCGTGTTAGGGAAGTAAAAGTTGAGGAGCTCATGGAGGAGCAATGGAAGGAGATGGGAAAGGAAAAGGGTTTTGGCAACAGCCAGAAGGCACGCACTCCGCGCTGCTGGCTAGTAGAGTTTTGGTATCAGACAATGATTCCTGTGTAAATGTACCAGAATTATTATATGAATGTTCCCCTCTCATTCATCAGATACGAAACCTAAGCATGAGTGTCAAAACAAATCGGTTAACCCCTTGGACCCCAGCATGGGTATTAAGACGGATCTGGCAGGAAAATAACGAAACTGCAGTTTGTTGTCTAAAGGAATGGGTACCTACAAAACGAGTCAATGAGGTCAATACTAAGTTAGTACATGATCTCAACAAATTATCAGAACAAGAGGCACTATGGAATCTAGCACAACTACAGCAACAAATCATGCACGCCACAGGAAAACAAGAAATTGATTTACACTGTGTGCTTACAACAATGGATACTGGTGAAACAATCAATGTGTTAGCACTAGTTGATTCAGGATGTATGGGCTCTTGTATTAACGAAGAATTTGTGGAACAACACAAATTAAATAAACGGCAGCTAATCAAGCTGTTACCAGTCTACAATGTGGACGGATCTCGGAATGCAATGGGAAGCATTGAATACATGACACAATTTAAACTGCAAATTGGGGATCATGAAGAAATAATAGAATGCAGTGTGGCACGATTAGGAAAAACGGACTTGTTCTTAGGTCATGATTGGCTTAAACACCATAATCTGGCTATTGACTGGAAGCGAAAAGAAGTTCGGTTTACACGGTATCCTGGAACTTGCTGGACATCATCACAAGTTGAAGAACCCGAGGATGAAGTAGATCCGCTAGAAAGGTTACAGGAAGGCGAACAATTACTGGCTATTGAAATCGGAGAACCAGAACTTAGATTATGATCAGTGGCAACCAATATTGCCGCAAAGGAATCTGAGACCGCTCAAAAGCGCACTCTGGAGGAGGTAGTGCCTAAACACTATTTAGGACACCGAAAGGTCTTTGAAAAGGAAACCTTTGACGAATTACCACCGAGATGCCCATGGGATCACGTGATCGAATTAATCCCAGGGGCAAAACCAGTAGATTGCAAAATCTATCCACTTAATCGAAATGAACAAGGGCAGCTGGATGAATTCCTTAAGGAAAATTTAGAGTCAGGATGGATCCAGCCTAGTAAATCACCAATGGTGTCCCCTTTCTTCTTTGTTAAGAAAAAGGATGGAAAACTTCAACCAGTACAGGACTATAGGCGGTTAAATGAAATGACTATCAAAAATCGATATCCACTACCTCTTATTGGTGAACTCGTGGACAAATTATCCAAGGCTAAGATATTCTCCAAAATGGATATCCGCTGGGGATACAATAATGTTCGCATTAAGCAGGGGGACGAGTGGAAAGCAGCTTTCTGAACAAATAGGGGGCTCTTTGAGCCACTGGTCATGTTCTTTGGTCTAACCAATTCAATGGCAACCTTCCAAACAATGATGAACAACATCTTTCGACAAGAAGTCGCCAAAGGATGGGTTGTTATTTATATGGATGACATATTGGTGTTCTCATCTACACAGGAGGAACATGCAAAACATGTTAACTGTATTTTGGCAAAATTGGAAAACCACAAGTTGTTGCTCAAACCGGAAAAATGTTGGTTTGACTGACCAGAAATCGACTTTTTGGGCCTGGTAATTAGTGAAGATTCCATTCGAATGGAGAATGGCAAGGTTAAAGCAATTGCGGAGTGGCCAACCCCCACTTGTAAAAGGGAACTCCAGCAATTCTTGGGCTTTGTAAACTTTTATCAACATTTTGTGGAAGGTTTCGCATCAACAGCTAAACCGCTGACCAAATTGACTGGGAAGGACGAGTGGCTCTGGACTGAACTACAAGACGCAGCCTTTCAGGGACTGAAAGACCTTGTGGTGAGGGAGGTTGTACTCAAGATTCCGGACGATGAGGGACAATTTCGAATCGAAGTAGATGCTTCCGATTTTGCAATCGGTGGAATCTTGTCTCAACAGGGCAAAGATGAATCTTGGTGACCGGTGGCATTTATTTCAAAAGCCTTAAATGATGCAGAACGGAATTATGAAATCTATGATAAAGAAATGTTAGGCCATAATGCACGCTTTTTATGAATGGTCACATTATCTCAAAAGCGCCAAAGAAATTGTAGAGGTCTTAACAGATCATCAAAACTTGACATACTTCCGAAAGCCACAAAACCTTAATTGATGACAAGTGCAATGGGTCACGGATTTGCAAGAATACAATTTCATCATTAAACACCGATCTGGGAAGTCAAACTCCAAGGCTGATATCCTGTCATGAAGGGCAGATCATCATCCAGGAGGTCCAGATAATGAAGGAGTAATCTTGCTTAAAGAAGATTTATTCGTTAGGGTTTACGATGATGACAGGGCTATAGAAGACATCATCAAGGACATCTGGAAAATTCCTAATTGACAATGGGAGACTCAGGTTCGGACAGGATTGGGCAATAATAACAAGGACTTTAAAGTAGTTAACGGACTAGTAGAATGGAAAGGCAGGGTTTATGTCCCAGCAAACATACATACTCGTGAATCGCTATTAGCAATATATCACTCCTGGGGACATCTGGGAATTGATAAAACAGTTGAACTAGTAACAAGGGACTTTGGTGGCCACAGATGCGCAAGGACATTCAGAATTACATTGCTGGATGTGAAACCTGCCAAAAGGCGAAACTGGATAGACAGGCTCAGGCGGCACCACTTCACCCTAATGAGGCCACTCCCGGAATCAAAAGGAAATGACATGATTCTGGTGATAGTGGATCGATTCACCAAGAAATCCTATTTCCTACCAACAATGTCCACCATTACATCACAAGGGGTTGCCACTCTATTTCGCGACAATGTATTCAGGGAACACGGATTACCTAAAAAGGTCATCAGTGACCAGGGACTGCAATTTGTCTCCAAATTCATGGATGATCTATACGGCATGTTGGGAATTAAGGCAAATCGCTCAACCACATACCACCCACAAACAGATGGCCAAATGGAATGCATTAATCAGATGGTTAAGGAGTTCCTCACCATGTTTGTGAATCATCAGCAGAATAACTGGAGCAATTGGCTTGTGGTAGCACAGTTCTGTCACAATGATCAGGCGCATTCAGCGACAGGGTATTCCCCATTCTTCATGAATTATGGATGACATCCCTACAAGGGTCTCAATCCAACTTATGTGCCCAAGGTCGTGGCTGTTGAAGATCTGGCCAAACAAGTTGAAGGAATTCACGCCAATGCCACCACTGCTCTTGAAAAAGCTGCGGAAACTATGAAACGGAAATATGACAAGTCAAAGGTACCAGTGCGTCAATATCAACCTGGTGACAAAGTTTACCTTAGCATGGCGAATCTCCCAACGCTTCAAGTCACCAAAAAGCTAGATGGCAAGTTTGTGGGTCCCCTGGAGGTCGTAAAGAAAATCGGGCAGTCCGCATATCAACTAAAAATTCCCATGTCCTGGAGGATCTATAACATATTCAATGAGGTCCACCTTAAACCATATAAAGAACCAGTTTTTCCTGCTCAAAAGGAAAGGGCGGCATCGCGCAAGGAAGCACAAATGGTTGAGGAATTGCAGGATGACGAATATGAGGTAGAGGAAGTCATGGACAGTCGAGTCAGTGGATGTGGCGGTGGACACCTGGAATACCTTGTCAAGTGGAAAAATTATCCCGTTGAGGAGTCAACATGGGAACCAGTGGAAAATTTGGACAATGCCAAGAAGGAAGTTCAGAAATTCCATAAGGCGAACCCTAGTGCGCCCTGGCAGATGGTTAATGTGTGCGACATAAGCGCCAGCTTCCGCAAATGGCAAAACCACATGGCGATCCCAATAGCAAAGTGGCTGTATGGATGGGAGGACGGGAAATTCGAGCGCGAGTACCTGGAGAAGCTCCAGCGCAATTGGCAATGGTGGAAAGGCAACCGTCAAGATATATATGCCGAAGAAGATGTGCGGCATGAGTTCGTTAGGAGCTCAAATTGAAACTTTTTACGACCAACGTGGCTTCCCGGGACGTGAAGCCTTAAGGGGGGGGTCATGTTATGACTATATCTATTTTTCCTTATTTTTCTATATTTTATCTGGAGGCCTATGGACACAGGATGACATACCAATACGCATAGGGGCTTAGGGGATCCATTATGGAAGGACTGGTTAGGTAAGCCATGGGTGGCTATACAAAGGTCTAGGCATAGGGGTCTGGAGTAGTCTGGCTATGGAGGGGCCTAGGCTGTTGCTGTGCATGCATAGCCTTCGGGGCAGTGCAGTCTGTGCGCACAGACCATGGGCCAAGGTATATAAGGAGGAGTGTCTGTAGGTAGGAGTCCTAAGACTCTAGATTGTTTGCTCTCACCCAGCTTACTGTTCTACTGTGTCAATAAAACTCGTCTCCGTTCTCTCTCTCTCCTCTCCTCATTGAGACCTGTGGTTGTGGTGGGATCTGTCCTAACACCATGTCCCTGCTTGGTCTCCTTTGCCTTTACGAATGCATTGTAGGGCAATGTATATTTTTCAGTGATTGTCTGTTTCATGTGCTAAGTGAAAGTAGACATCCATTCCTCTGCACCATGCATCTACATGAGCAGCATCCCCTTCGAAGTGATCAGGCAATTCTAATTTGACTAATGATCAAGCTGTTTGGGGCAGGCGAGTGTCCCTATACTTGTTAACCAATTGCTGAACTAATGTTCCCATGTTTGCAGCCATTTGATTGGTGCCTCGATTCCATGCCACTATTTGTTCATTTCTGGCTGTGATCCTCTCCTGTGATATTCCAGTTTCCATCACATTGGATTCGGGTCTGAGATTAGTGTGAGGACCAAAATAGGAATTGTACTGGTTGATGGCTGAGTGTAATAATTCTGACATGCGATCAGTCCATTCAAATCCCATTTCGATGTGTCCGAGATCTCCATCAATGATAGCTTGCATCATGGGCCATCCGTTTGTTCCGTTTGAACTGACTTGTACATGAAAACCCACCCATTTGTTTTGGCGAACCACTTTGAATTTTACAAGTTGGTTTGACCTGTACTTGGGGTTGAACTGGTTTACTGTGTGTACGGATGGGAATGCGGGCCATTTGAACTGGTTCCATAACTCTTCCTTGAACAAGGCAAGATAACAATATCTGGGGATATCAGGTATCATTTGATCAAAGATCTTGACCACACTTTGGACTTGTTGTTGGAATCGCCTGTTTGGGTGGTTGCCAGGTAGATTGAACCTTATTCAATGGATTTCCCGACTCAGGAATCGTGTCAGGTTGTCATTCCTGGATGCTCCCACAGTATATTCACCATAACCTCGACTTTTTAGTCAGTACATCTCTTCCCAACCATGCATTCCATGATCCATGGTAGACACATGAATTCATTCGAGTTCTGGCATGATTGTGGATTTAATAATTGCCGTACTCTCGCGATAAGGATATTGCCAGGACAGAATTTTATTGACTGTTGGAAAAGCAGGCCAATTGAACAGATCCCAATACTGTTGTTTGATCAGGATAAGGTAGCAATAACCAGGAACTCGGTTATGTAGCAAAGCTACCCAGGGTCTTTTCATGTATCGGTCCGATCCATCATCCCAATCCAGAGCCCCTATGTGTTTATGGTCATGACCAGATCGTACTAGCGACTTGATCATATCCCAGCCCCTAGGTCCAGTGGGTGTTCGCTCAATATGGTAACAATCATTATATCCATATGTGCATCGAATATTCACATGTCCATTGGTGTTCCTCAGGTTGTGATCCCACGAGTTGACTTCCTGAATTTGAGGAAACACTGGCCATTCATACATGTCCCAGAATTGATTTTTAATTAAAATCAAATAACAATAACCAGGCACATCTGGGTGTAATACATGTTTTGTGTGTGTGGGGCACAGATACGGGTAAGGGATATCTATCTCCTTTTCAACTTCCCTTTTCCAGTTGTTGATAGTCCATTGTTTTTCCTCATTGAACCCCTGCCTGGGTTCAGTATCCACGGATAACCAATCTGTGACACATGGGACTTCGCCATGCCACCAAGTGGCATCTGCACCTGTCGTTCTGATTAGCAATTTGCTAGGCCCAGTATGAGCAGTTACCGCTTGAGCGTATGACATGGGCACTGGCATTGAGCATGTTGTTGATGATTGTCCAGCTACCCAGGACTGAATGGTTGATGCACGGCCTTTTCCCTTTCGGGATTCCTTTTGTCTGCCAAATCGGGCATACTTGCTGTATTTGCCATGTTGCACCATTCATTTCATGTCCTTCCAGGTGTAGGACTCGTCCTCGTGTGGACATAATGCTGCTTTTTCGATCACATGGTACATGCTAGCTTTGTGATGGTCCTGGAGACCAAACTTGATGGTCTCATCGTGCATCTCGGGTTCCCAAGACAGGATTTGAGTAACGGTTGGCCAGGCAGGCCAATTGAACTTGTTGTAGAACTCCTTTTTAAACAGGTACATGTAGCAGTACCCACTTCGTTGCCAGGGTTGATCCTCGGGGATGTCTGTGATGTATGTGTTTGGCAGCTTTGGACAAGTCAATGCTTTGACCCAGTTGTCCATGTATGTGATGTCTTCCCCAATGAGTTTAAGGAAGTCCATGAGTCCTACCAAAGGAGATGTGCCAGGGTCTGATTTCATAATCAGGGGTGAGCACAGGAACAGCGTATTGTGACGTGTACTTTGATATTCCTTTTGTTTGATATGCGCCTTCATGTATGGATCGGGTTGTTTCCCATCCAATCATTCCTGATTAGCGATCTCGGCCATTCCCCTGTTATAGCTACGGGTTTTAATGTTCCCGTTTTTGGCGTGCATCAGCTGATTCCGTTCCTTGGGTGACAAGACCAAGCCGTTATGTCACAATGTAATGATGTTCCAGCCCATCAACAAGAGCTGGATGTTTGATGGCATGTCAAACAGTCATTGCCGGATTTTGGATTCCAGATCCATATCATTTAGCAGCCCCTCCAGGGTCTGCCTATCCTGTTCTGTTTGGGCGAGCTCTTTCTCAACCCGTTTCTTTTGTTGGAGATCCTCCTGATGCTGCTTGAGAAGTTCTTCCCAAGCATCCTCCTGTTTGCGGAGAACTTCCTGTGCGTGCTGCCATCGTTGCAGCGCATGTTGTTGTTGTTGGCAGCGGCACTCCTTGTATTGTGCCTTGTGCCATTGGTAGTATGCCTGAATGTGGGCATCGCGTTGTCTGTTGTTGGTGACAGTGGTGACCGACTGAGTAACTTCTTCTGTGCACTCCTGTGCCCATTTGATTCCAAATCGTTTACCAGCCTGCACGAGAGTGAGGCCAGCATGGGGGATGATGTAGTTGAATAGAGATGCCATGTTTGCATCCCTAATTGTTGCCTTAGACCTTTTAAGTAAAAAGGCTGTTTTCTGTTCTTCAATATCCGCGCTTCCTAATGCAGATATTCTTTGATGCAGTCAATAATGCACCCACACTCAATTCTTGGATTTTAATTCCACCAATTGACCTAAAAGCGTGGTGCCTGGTGTTTCACTCGAGTGTCCTCGTGCTCAGATCATTAGATCTGATACGTGATTGGTATCTCGAGACTGTTCTCCTTGCTACATGGCACACTAGTAGATTGCTTTCACTCATTCCTGAGTTTTTCCGAAACAAATGGTATAGCCTGTTGACCAGTGCCTGCCTGCACTTTCAATCACACAGGACTATTCTCGTCCAAATGTCCTTTGTCAACAGCAACCTTTATGGTAGTAGTCCCTGATGACGATCAAGGAGTCTATCTGTGGTCGATGTCGATGGTGTTCCTCGAGAGCTGCTTGTTGTCACACCAACAGAGTGTGGACAGAGGTCAGACAGGCAAATTTAAGGGAACTCGTCGAGAGCGCACACAGCGACAAGCAAATGATGCTCAGTGTGGTTGCCAACAATGGCGAGAGGTGTGGTAAAAAGACTCTAGATTATGTTAGGATGGATCCCACCACAACCACAGGTCTCAACGAGAAGAGGAGAGAGAGAGAATGGAGACGAGCTTTATTGACACAGTAGAACAGTAAGCTGGGTGAGAGCAAACTATCTAGAGTCTTAGGACTCCTACCTACAGACACACCTCTTATATCTCAGCCCATGGTCTGTGCGCACAGACTGCACTGCCCCGAGGGCTATGCATGTGCAGCAACAGCCTAGACCCCTCCATAGCCAGACTACTCTGGACCCCTATGCCTAGACCTTCGTACAGCCACCCATGGCTGACCTAATCAGTCCTTCCATAACGGATCCCCTAAGCCCCTATGCGTATTGGTATGTTGTCCTGTGTCCATAGGCCTCCAGATAAAATATAGAAAAATAAGGAAAAATAGATATAGTCATAACAGTCCTGGTCAATTACACTGCCCAATTGAATATCACACCTCCTGCAGCCTAAATACTTACAAATAAATACAAACTAAGAAGTTTGACATAACAAAATCACTAAATTCATGGGAATGTGCATTCATTCAAGCCTGCTGCATAGCTCATCAAGCACACAGTCCTAAAAATGATGGAAAACAAACAGAGGCTGCATAATTCAAACAAACTGTCAACATATGTACTTCAATCCTTACTAATTCCTCTTCTTCTTCTTTGACTTCTTGCTTGTATCTTCTTATTTGCTGTCATCCTTCTTCTTCTTCCCATCCTTTCCTTTTCCCTTCTTGCCTTTTGCTTTTTCCTTCTCTTCAAGCCAAAGTGCTAAATCTCCCCATTGATAACTTCCTTTCTCCTCTCCCCAAATGTCATGATGAGGAGGGGCATCATCATCCTCCCTCAACCACTTCTGCATATCAGGATATTGAGCAACCTTAGCAAACAATTTCTTGTGATGGGAGTACCACATGGACTTTGAAACCACCATGTCAATTATGTCCACTTCTGCTGGTTTCCTACCTGTCCAATTTCCTTTCTTAACCAATTGTGCCAGAGTTGACAAAGCTTTGATGACAGTATGATACTTTAGGTAGTTCATGTGGAGTTCTGCATCACAATCTGGACTGCCAGGTTCCCTTAACAAGTGATCAGGAATACCAAGTATTGTGGCAATTTCAGTCCTGGAATAGACACCAGACTGGAGCATGGCCTGACACACAGGGGCAGCAGGGGCAGCAGGACCAGGAGTAATGCTAGGAGAAGAAGAAGAAGAAAGTTTCAATGTAACCTCACCACAAATGATTTTAGTCATAAGCAGTGTGAATAGCAAAAAAAACCAACCAAAGCAATAGCCAGAGAGTATTCCCCTCTGTCACTGGACCAATTAACTGAGTCATTAAGTTTCATGGCCAGTTGATATCTCCCTTTGAGACTCCAGTTGCCCTCTTCAAAAACAAAAATTCTCTGATTGATCTTTGCAAAGTTGTCAGATTTACATCAAGATTATATAAATGACCCACTTTTGACTGGGGAATAGAGCTCTCCTAGCTCTGTCAGGAGAGGAGCCATGGTCTGGGTCACCTCAGACTTGATGACCATAAGAGGTTTAAGAGAGGAGGGGTCATCTCCAGGCCTATATATTTTCACCTTGCCAATGGCTGCACCAATGACTGTCCAAATGCCTCTCTGTATCACCTACATTGAAAACATTCCCTTGGGCCCTGCCTCTCAAAGTCCCCCCTGTGGTGGACAATGAACCATGTAAGGGGGGAGGACTGTCCATGTGAATATCTGGCTTTGAAATTAGCTCAGTTGCTTAAATGAAAATGAGCAACTCCAGTCACCATTATCTTCAAAAGTATTTCCAGGAACATCCTTATAACAGTAGTTAGTGCAAACTGATAGTCAAAGTGATAGCTATTACCAATCCTCCTGAATCTTAGACATTTGGTTATCAGCCTAAACTATTAACTATCAATAATCTACAATGTAACCAAGTCACTTACCTGTACTTCTGTCCCATCAATGTATTCTAACCCTTCTTCTTCTTCCTCATTCACAGCCTCCAGGTCCTGGTTTGGCTTCTTTTAGCAAAATTATAATAAGCAATAATTTTAAACTGACCATGGTTTCCTCTCCCTTGCTTTTACCTTGAGATTTAATCTGCAACAAGACATCAAGGCAAGTGTAAAGGTCCCAGGTCAAGAAATACTCACAACCTGTTCCTTCTCAACTAGCTCCTCCACACCCTCTTCTTCCTGCTCACCACTCCCCTCTTTGTCTCACTGCTATGATCCCCCCCCTGTTCACCACTCCCTTCTTCATCCTCACAGCTATCCCCCTGTTCACTGCTCCCCTCCCAATCCTCACCTTCATCCTCACCAGTGCTCACTTCTTCCTCTTCATGCTCACTACCAGATTCCCCAGACTCAGCAATGTCAGAATTACAACAAATGTGAAAGCCCTCCTGCTGTGGCTTGCCCTGTACATGAATTCTACCTGAACATACACACTCAGGAGGTGCAACAGTGATACCACTGTCTTCAAGAATTTTTTTCAGTACTGCACACACACATATAGGTATATGTTATGCAATGTGCAATGAACAATGTGAAAATAACAAAGGAATAATTTCATACCATGCCATACACAGAATATGATTACAGATAGGATAATACACAATGACTCAAATTGGCAAGTCATGATAACAGTTATGCAAAGCTGTAGGATGTATGTATGTGCTTCTTGCCACTTGCTCCTGAACATACATGCATTCCCATGGCTCCCCATGTATACTGATACTTGATAGATTTATGTGAGGGAATACATACACACCTGGAATATCATTTATTTCCAGGACCATGTTCAACCCATCTAACTCTATGTTAAATGAGCCTGGCTGCTCTATAATCATATCTCTATTGTGATAGCAGTTTGATCTTCCAGGTTCTCCCTGAACTAGGTAAACTTGTGCAGGATGGAAGGTAATGACAAATAGATCTAAACCTTGTGTAGGCTAGTATTCCTTGAGGTTACAAAAAGTGGACTCACAGTCATTTGCACCCTGTATAACTGCAGACACCAGGTCTTCACCATCTCTCCAGAAGATCTCATACTGTCGGTGGTTCCTTGCAGAGAAAGAACCAACCCAGCTGGATCGGGACCTATTCTGTATCACATTATTGGCATGTCCAAGAAGGCGACCATCTTCATCTGAGGGATTTGCCTGGAATATTAGTGTGGGAGATCCCTGAAACATCTGGAAAACATGCTCACTATGTAACAAGTAACAAGTTGTGCAGGGAACATGTTGTTGATGATCTGATTAAAGTGAGTAACAGAGTAGAATTGTAGTGCCAAGTAATTTGTTACACTAGTATGAGGCTTGTGAAACTAGGCTCAGCCAATGTATGAGAGATAGAGTGGATGTGGAACTACTATTAGTACAGTATTTATACATGTTCTTATCTGCATATCTGTATACATACATGCTGCACATCTATATTGAGATACATCAAGTCCATGGAGATCTAGTATAGATCCTAGGAGTTACCAAATATCTATATATACCCATTTAGCTATATTGCTGAAACTAGTCCCCTAAACTCTTGGAAATTGTTGGTGCCATCATCCTAAGCCAATGTACTAAGCCCCAAAAACCTGCCCTCAATATTAATGGACATGCTTTAATTAGGTTTTGTTTATTGTGATAATATTACATAGGTAGCATTATCTAAAGCCCATCCTAAGCTAATGCACTAAGTCCCATGCCCTTCCAAGTTATGCATTACCTCTACCTTCTAACTAAATAACAATACCCCCTCCTCTCTGTCTAATATACTCCTGAAGTACTGCCATCCCCCCTGTCCCAAACTCTTCATCCTTCAACACCAACCTTGAATACCCCACAATGTCAATCCACTGTCCTTCCTCAACTCCAATCAACTCTGACTTTTCTGCTCTTCTAAGCCCCTCAGAGGTTCTTGTTCTGGCATCTTCTCTCTCTTCACCATCTTTGGGTCCAATGCATTGTGTCCAAGTGAGTTCACATGGCACCAGAAGCATGCTGTTCCCAAGTTCCTTGACATCCCTTGTAACTTGCTCTATGACATATGCTCCACCAGTTGCCTGTTGTTATGACCTCACACCCAACAACCCAAACCTACAGTCCAGAGGACTCAAGCCCACAGGCCTCATTGAGCAGGGAGCAAGAGAAGGGGGGGAAGGAAGGTATATTGACAGACAGAGTCTTACATGGGCATAAGAGAAACCATCTTAAGTCTGGGGAGACTCAAGATCCTACACTACTTATATACTATTCCAGGAGCCCTCCTATCCCATAGATCCTGACAACCACTGTGCAGCCTTTCCACAGCATCCAGACTTCTTATTGTCTTTGAATGAGCACTGCTGCACTGCTGCATTGCATGCTTCCTGGGTGCAGCCACCATAACTCCATCCTCTGGGCCAGTCTAGGTTGCTCTAGACTTCCAACCCAAGGGGATATACTAAGACACATCCTTGTTCCCACACATCCTGCTGTGACTTCCCATGACTCACATGCACAGCAGTGCTCCTTGTCTGATGTGTGATGTCTTGATGTGCTGATCCTCTGATGTCAAGTACTGATTCCATCAAGGGCAAGATACTCTTGCCTAATCCAGCCATCCTTCCTAGTAGAGTGTATGGTCACCTTGTATAGCCATTGTCTCATCCTGTAGTAAGTGCCCCTAAGCACTAACCTATGCAATATGTTCCCAGGCACACTCCCAAGTCCCCAGGCCAGTATAAAGACCACTGATAGACAAAACTGAAAATGTGATGCCAATTTCATGTTTGTAACACTTGTACTGCCTGTTGACACCAATGTGCACTCTTGTCCTCCATGCTCTTCTAGCAATCTAATCCCCATTGCATAGCAATATCCACACAAATTTCTAGCACTTGTAAAAATACCCTGACCTTTGCAATATTGTTTGCTTATGTACATCCATGTAGTCAGCTTCTGTGTACTTTCATTGCTTCCTCCAAATGCTTCTTCCAGTTTCTTCTTCAATCTTGCCCCTGCTGGTGGCTGCAGCAGAGGATGTAGCACTGTTTTCACACTCTGACTCCATTTTACTTGTCCTCAAGCAGCATTGAAATCACCTGTGATCCATAATGGTATAAACAGCATAACAACACAACAGGCACAGAAAAACAACAGGTGTGGTGTGGAAATGGTACTACACATTGAAATTATACAAACTACTTGTCATATTGTGTCAGCTGTTTATCAGATGTCAGCTTGAACTTCAATCATAATAGAGGGGAAGACTGACATCTAGTATAAGTGTTCTGGATCCCTGATCACAAGAAATACCCACAAGAAATTGTCCCCTCTCATCAATGAGTTCTTTAAACTGATATGGGAGTGTGGGAAATGTAGTGTAATGTGGGAATTGGATGTTTGACTGTGGGAAAATGTAGAACAGTATGAATCAGCTGTGGGGATGTGTATTGACTGTGGGAAAATGAATACAGTGTTGGGAAGGTCATACAGGGTATTTGTCCTCAGTAACACTCCTAATAGGGGGTGTGAAAATGTGGGAGGAATGCATAATGGGTGTGAGATCATGGTGGGAAAGCAGACAGGGATGAATTTGTTGTTATTTGTATGTACAGGAGTTGTGGCATGGTTGAGTCCTGGTGAGTCCTGGTTGAGTCCTGGTGTGGCTGTTTATTTCAAAGTCACTTGTCTGACCAGGAATGACCAGAACAGTTCAGGACTGACCAGGACTGGACAGGAGTCCAGTGGAACATGGGGAGGAGTGTAAAGTGCTGCCTATGTTATGTGAGGTGTATCATGTTGACAATAAAATTCTGTTCATACCCAGAACTGAGTGGATATTTCTGAAGGTGTGTTGTGGTCTGTGGTGATCCATAAATTTTGGGTCCTTCCAAATAAAGGAGACACTCCTGAAGTGTCTCCTCTTTTGGCCAAGAAGCATTCCCCACCTTACTCTGAAGATTTCACCAGCAGATGTCCTCAACCAACAATGATTTGTCCAGATCAGTGCAAGCTGGTTCAGTTACTCAGAAGAAAGGCAAACGGATCATCCTGGATCACATCTTAATCCCTCCCCTTCCCTACAGGTGGAAGGAAGTTGGAAGTTTGTTCTCAATTGTCAATCATGAGGATGGATATAACCTTAGCATCAATAACTATAGAATCCCATGCTCCAGAAGAGGATCAGGACCTGGTGGGTGTTTATGATGTCTATCAGGCTGGGAGTAATAGTGGAAAAAACTCACTGAAGCAACCATTACCAATAATGCTTAGTATGTTGAGCATCTCCTTTGTGGCAAGAGGTTTCACCCCCATAGAATCCCATGCTCAGGAAGAAGAGGAGTTTGTGAACACTGATGATGTCTACCAGGCTGGAACTGACTCAGATAATGAAGAAGGTTCTGAGTCACCAAAGAAGTCATTACCAATAATATCTGGTATGTTTCAGTTCTTGTCCCTGCCCTCTAAATCTCATGCTTTATATTAGAACCAGAGCCAGAGCTGGTCAACACTGGGCATACACCCTTTCCTTGCCAACCACCCATTACACAAAACCAGATTCCCCCACACATTACAAACCTTCATTGGCTCAATTATATCACTAAGCTGGAGGTCAATAGCTACCAGACACTTCTAACTCTCATTGAGCCACCTTCCCTACTATCTGCAAAAGGATTTCAACATCAATCCCTGAAGTGGAAGGTGGAGCGAACACTCGCAACCTTAAAGAAAGTTGCCAAGTTCTACATATTGGATGCAGATAGGAAGCTAACCAATGCACACTCTCTTGTTAAGGGTGCTGTTACTCATAAGTAAGTGGCTCAGTGTTTCATCTTGCCAATACCCTAATATCCCTTTTATAACAGCTCCAAGGGTGTGTACCACAGCCCAAAACCAGAAACTGCAGCCTACTATGGCCAAATTATTTCTCGCATTGCAGCCCTACCCCTTCGATGGTTATGCCTTGATATTGAAGGGAATAAGCAGTTGGGCAGCTTCAAGCCTCTCTGGAACAAAGATGAGAAGCTAAAGAATCTTGTTCTATCACTGTTCAATCAGATTCAACAAAGTCAATATGCTGTTCCTAACAGTCAGCTGCTCCAATTTGTGCACAGATTTCTGGTGCTTCAATTCACACAAGAGCACATACCTGTTGACATGGTGGTGGGATCAATATCAGAACAAATGGTGCTTTTATACATGATTCACCCATCATATGGATGGAAATCAGCTGCTTTTCTCATAACACTCATTCTTTCCCCCCTCAAAAACATTGCAAGAGCTGTGTTAATCCAAGGTGCTTTCCTCAACAGCTTTGAGAAGGCATACGAGTCAAGTTCTGCATTGGAACTATCACTTGCTTGGGAGGTTGATGAAACCCTTGACACAAGTGAAAATGAGAGCAACAATGATGGCAGATGCATTGACAGTGATGATGAGGATGATGACAGCAATGATATGGACTTGGATGAGGACAGTGAAAGTGAAAGTGAAGACAATGACAATGAAAGTGGCAGAGATGGAGCCAACAACAGGATCAGTGGGGAAGGAGATGCACATCTTGCTGATGGTGTCTCAGAAGATCTGTGCCTTGATTTCTTGGGACCAGTTGATGAGATTGGTGGGGAGAGGGTCCAGGCTGCAGAGTGAGTTCAGTTCTCCCAAGAGACCATGACAGTCCTTAGCTGACCCTGGAATCAGGTTCATTCAAGCAAATGGTATGATATTCAAATCCATGGCAAAAGGCCAATGGGGTCGACTTTCAGCACTTTGGTATATTGCATACAGCTATGCAAAGCTAAAAAATGGTGCCACCCACATCAAATGGTCAGATAATAGCAGGGTGTTACATTTCAGTGCAACCTACAAACCAAACCTTACATTGGATTTCCACCAGTTTGCTTTGGAAAAGTGCCTTGCCTTTGAGAAACTTGAACACCTGTTGTCATCACTTTTTCCCATTTCCTTTCATGCCCAGGGAATCCACAATATCACAGTGTCTTCATTTACAGATAACCCACATCACCTGGAATCCTTGTTTGCATGGCAAGATAACAAACAGTTCCTCCAACCTCTGAGTGTAGCCCTCTCAGAACACCTTCAGAGAAAGTCTCACAGGAACAAAATTCAATTCCTCCAGGAATGCCAGGGCTTCCTTCAAGAATTGCTGCGATGCCTTTATGGTCCACATGGTGTACCCCCACGTGCATGGCAAACTGCATCCCTCCAGTTTGCTCCATGCCATGGCTTTCCTCGAAATATTTTTATCATTGAGAACACTGTTGTCATTGGAAACCTCCAGGCCAAACAGCGAAGAAAACGTAACTATGATGCATACTGGGCATTGCCTGAGTGCATTGGTCGCAGCATCCTTGTGTATTTGGGTATTGTTCGAGAGGTTGAGGAAGAATTAGCAAATCAGGTTGAGAAGGTGGAACAAATCAAAAATCCTAAGCGAGGGAAGCATTCACTGGAGGAGATGAAATATTATGTCTTCACTCGACCCTACACACGCAGTGTCCGAAGAACATCCATTTGCTGGACTGGAAAAATGGTCAATAAAGCACTTGGTACAATGGAGGCAAGAGTATATCGACACATCATGAAAGCATTCATTCGAAAACATCTTCACATTGCTATCAACTGGATAGTTACAAATGTTCCCAATGATGACTTAATGCTGCAGCAGGTCTATTTGAGTCGTGCACTCCACATTGTTTTTCAACTTGTTGAAAGGGTGGAAGAGACTGCTCTTGTCACTGAGTGGCCACATGCTCTGTCAGACATTCCTTCCAATCATTTCAAACACACTTTCTTTGTTACTCGCCATCTGGTGCTGCAGCACTATGGACTATCTGGAGGTCAAGCCAAAATACAGCAAATTTGTTCCAGAATCAAAATGGAGCTTCCTTTTATCCATGGAGAGGGCAAGGCATGGGAAGAACTTGGTGATCATGTCCTAGTCAAAGTAACCTCCAATCTCATTTATGGAAAAAGCCAACCAAGCATCCTTTCCTCCCCTCCATTCAATGGCTATCCAGAAGGCATTGTTTCAGCAGCTGCAACTATGGTCTGTTCTGATGTTTTCAAAATTTTGAACAACAAGCTCATTTTGTTATTGTAGATATTTCTGGCTGTGGACGAAGCAAATGATGGGATTATTCATTCCAGGGCTGACTTATTTGAAGGAAGAATGGGACAGTCTGTGCACAAGCAATTTTTGAAGGTTCTGACAAACTTCAGAATGAAAAATAGAGAAAAATGGTTGGCATTCTCTGACAAGGTCTTCCATGATTCAATGGAGAATGTGGGAATCCGAGTGCCATGGGATGATATGACAATACTTCCTCATACTTCCCTGATTCCACTGCATGGCACTGCCAAGTTACAACTACCTGTCCTTCAACATGCAGGAATTAAAGCAGCTGGGATCTCAACAAACAATATGCCTCAGTAGTTACATCAGAAAGATGTCTGTTTATACTTTGGCCACTTTGACCCTGCATTTTTCAACTTTGAATTTTATAACACCTGTACTTTGCATTACAGTCACATCCTTTTCCTCATTGTCATAGCCTTTACTCAGTGGACCCTTCTCCTCCAGTTACATCATCCTTCTTACTCATGCTCACTGCACATGGACACCATCTCCTTTCATAACTACCTTCATATTTCCTTTCTTAGGTCATCACAGCTCCTTCCCTTTTTCATTGTTATTGTTCTCAAACCAAATATAAGACCTTCATGTACTAGATATTCTCTACTTCCAACTTAATCAAGTATTGTTCTCAATGCTCTGAACACTCTTTCATTGCTCCTTCTTTGTTGTTGCACTTGTTCACTACAAGGCCTTTGTCATTGTTCAGCTTAGTGTCTAGAACTCTCTTTGTCCAGTAGGCTTCTGCTTATCACTATTGACCAGTACTTTACACTGCCCCATGTGTTCAGGTAGACTCTAGGTAGACTCCAGGGACTCCAGGTAAAATGACAAAAAGTGCCAAAATGGGACAGGACTCCAGGTGAACTCCTGGCAGGAGTTCATGGTCGACCAGGACTACCTGTGGACTCCCTGTAGACTCCCTATTGTCGATTGAAGTAAAACACAGCTCCCTCTATTTCAAAAATTGCCTGGAGTCCCTGTGGAGTCCCTGTTGTCTGATGAAGGAAAATCACCATATGTTTAGATATGTGTCAGGAGTCCACAAGGACTCCTTGTAGACTCCCCATTGAATGTCTCATGACCTGGACAGAAGGGAAAATATATTAATTACACATACTAACACAGCAGTAGCTACAGATTTCCAGCAAGCCTATCTTAATTGTCACCACCTTCTTCCTGCATTCCAGTGCTTCTCTTCAATGGTTGCTTATGAATGACATGCTTTGTATGATAGAAGAGCATGGTGTGTGTTACAGTCACATCCTTTTCTCCTTTGTCATATACCTTACTTAGCAGACTCTTCTTTTCCAGTTATATCATCCTTTTGACTCATATATACTGGACTGTGCATGGATGCCATCTCATTTTGTAGCTACCTTCATATTCCCTTTCTTAGGTTGTTACAATTCCTTTCCCCTTTCATTGTAATTGTTCTCCAAACATATATAAGACCTCCATGTACTAGATATTCTCTAGTTCCAACTTAATTGAATATTGTTCTCTGAACTCCAAGCTTCCTCTTCCTCATTGTTGTTCTTGATCTTCATAAGACCTTCATCATCATTTGACTTAGCATCTAGAACCCTTTTCCCAGTATACTGGGAGCAGACCAAGACTCTGCTTGTCACTGTTGACTTAGACACAAATTGACACTGAGGACATCAATCTTAACAGTGTATAAGAACCAACTGAAATTTCCTGCAGTCATCCTTTTTAATATTTGCTCAAACCACCTAACCAAGCATTCAACTGCTCACATGCCTGGAGGCAGGCCATGAATGGGCATGTGTCCTTTAGCAGGCAGATTTGGGCTGTGGATGGGGTCATGTACCTTTTAGGCTCCTTGTGAGTGCTAAATGGAGCAGGCACAGTGTTGGTGGAGCCAGCCATGCATTGCAGGTGGATGAATGCCAGTGGAAAGGAGGATCCAATGTCTCTACTCTCTGCCTTCCATCCTGGCTGCAAGTTCCATGCCCTCCATTTTCCATCAATCCAAATTGCAATGCCAATGCCTGAGCTCACATCTGAGTAAGCACTTGGGTCATCAACGAAGTGAGGGCCTGAGATTGGGCAGGATATGGTGCTGAATCTGAGTTGGTGCTTCCACCAACAGATGTTGGCCATGCATCCCCCAGGTAGGATGAGTGTGGTGTGTAAAAGCTTCCCATGTAAGCTTTGGACCTTGTCCAAGTTATGTTTGTATTTCTCTTCCCATTTTGATATTGCTGTGAGATATTTCTCACATTTGAGTGCTGAAAGCAATGCCTGGCAGGCAGGTCCCAATCAAAGCCCAAGAAACAAGGGGTCAGCATAAATGGGATACCTTTTGATTTTCTGATATGATTCCCAGTTCTGCTGATATGCTATCAATGTCCTCCAAAGCATATGCAAATGCATCATCTTCTGCCAATCTCAGGGAGGTATTTGAGCTTTATGTGAGGTGTTGCCACACCCTGAACACTCATGAACTCCTGTGTGGGCAGGTGAAGAATTTCTGTATCCATTGGGGCACTGCCAGTCAAAGCAAAGCCATGCCCCATTTGGGTTGACAAGGTGGTCTTCAGCATTCCATTTGCTGTGGGCTGGGTGCTTTTTGTTCCATAACAATGTGGCATGGCACTTGTATATGTTGTGGGCCTTGCAATGGTGCAGACTGACTGGCCATGAGCAAGGTCTGCACCTTGGGAAAAATCCCATTCTGATCACTTGTTGAAAGACTGTGAACTCATTTGGGACTTCTTATGTTGTTGAGGTGAGGGCAAGTGTTGGTGGTGGGAATGTGGGTGAGGGGATCATGACCTACTTCTGGCATGGTTTGAAGCATAGCCCAGCAAGTGCAAATGCCTTTGGGATGCATGATGGTCTTTGTTCCTACCTCACAGGGGTGAATCCCATAGCTTAGCCAACCACTGCATGGTGGTTACCCAGTGTGCATGACAGTCAGACAGCAGGATGGAGAACATGGTGGGGATTGGCAAGTGTGCAGGAGGTTGTCAATATCCCACAGCAAAGGGCATGCATAGTAGCATGGCCATGTGCAAAAGGCATGGGAGGTGGTAGCAGGGCTGTGTGAGTTAGAGTGCGGAAGCATGGCCATGGGTGTAGGGCACATGTGGTGGTGATAGCGAGTGTCACACAGGAGGGGCATGGTGGTAGTGGGCAGTATTTGCAAGGAGGGGGGATGTGTGAGGGAAGGAAGGAAAGACTTTTAGCACTATGTAGTTTGTTTTAATGTTAAGGGGCTTACCTGCTGCTTGAGATTTGCTTGTATTGTGTTATTGACTTCTCATGTGATGATGTCCTTCCCCCCTTGCAAGGCTGTTGTGCCATCATTGTTGCACTTGCAATGCATATGTGAGGAATATCCTCTCACTGTGGTGTTGTGTATGAAGCTGGTGAGTGCAAATGGCTCTGAAAAAGTCTAAAAACACCTCTACATATGTAATGTTTTGGCCATTTGTAGGTACTGATGTGTGCCAATAAATTGGAATGCACCAGATTGAATTGGCACCAGGTCAATTTGTGATCTTGTAGCATGTTCTTGGAGGGCCAACTGGCTGCTGTTGGTTTGAAAGCGAGGCTAGATTGGATGTATTCCCAACTTTTTAGCCTGTGGCATGCATACTGTGATGGCCAGGGAATGATGGATGTTCCAACCTGTTTATTAGCATCCCATGTTACCTCTTTCAGGACCTTGTCACTGCCATCTTTGTCCTTGGCCTGGTTGTCCTGGTTGCCCCCTTGATCTATTCCTTGTTGTGGTTAAGGGGGGGGGTCTTCCTGTGGCTGTGGCTGAGGGGGACATGGTGGCTTGTTCTGCCTATTGTTTTGCTCCTGGATTTCTTGCCACTGCTGAACATGCAGCTTAGTGATTCTATTTCCAGTCTCTCAAGACCGGAAAAGACCAGGAACCAGACTGGACTGCAACTGATTAAGACTGGACTGTGGTCTCAGTCTCAGGTCACCATTGACTAGTCCAGTCTCCGGTCTGAACTCATGTTCAGATGTACCAGAACTGAAGAGGACCGGTTGAGACCGCAACTGGTCTCATACCCGAGGCATAGTCTACAGTATTGATACATGTATACTTTAGGAGATAGATGCAGGGTTGGGAACAAATGTGAACAAATAGTTGAGCAACGTAAAACGGAACTGGAGACTTGAACACACAGCTATGTGACCCAATGGCAAAGGTAAAAAAGAAAGCTATTTATGATAGAACATTACATTTACTATGCTTCATAGCTACTACACTCTTTTACAGTACTACTATCATATGACCACCATTATTAATACAAGTGATCAATGCCCCTCGAGCTGAGAGCAGTGCCAGGTATCATCATTGACATTTAGCTCCCAATCTTGGGGATATGAGCACATTTCGTGCTCCATTTGATTGATCTTGCCAATTCTCTCTCAGGTCTGCACAACAATCATCCAAAAAACTGGTCTAACACCATTGCCAGAGTTGGCTGAACCAACCAAGACCGGTCTTACATGGTTCAGTCCGGTCTTAGGAAAAATGTAGAAGATTTGAAGACCAGTCTGGTCTCGGTCTTTCCTAAAAAGGAAAAAAGACCGGACTTTGAATCACTAATGCAGCTCATGGTCTGCTCTCCATGTAGCTAGCAACCTGTTAGCCACTTTCTAAAGCTGGGTCTCCTAGTATTTCAGCCATAATGATTGAGTGATCTTTGAGTGAAGGATGAAAGGAGAGTGGAGGAGCAGCACATTGAGTGAGTGGACAAGCATAGGAAGTGACAGTTTGAGACCTGGGCACTCAAGTCATGTACCTCACTCATGCAAAGACTTAGGAGAGCATGTGGAGGAGACAAGCAGGTGTGCAGTAGATGAGGGAGAGGGAGAAGGCAATTAGGCAGGTGATGAGGAAGGATTCACAATGATGGACTTATAAATAAACTAAGTAAGAGGAATCATAGGTTTTGCAATTCATATCTCACACAACATACATATTTAACCAAAGCATGATGTGGTTTCATGATGAAATAGTCACTTGACAAGCTTTATAGTATGAGAGAGTACCCCACAACATCCTCAGTTCTTGAACTCATGCAGAGTAAAACATGCTACATAACTAATATATATTCACTCTTGGACCTCAAACCATATTTAATATACTGTGGACAGACCATACCCTCCAAGTATGTGTGATCATTAAATGCTCATCAAATCCAAAACTATCTCATTTCCTGTATCCACCTGTGTACCCTGACCCTCCCAGATTTCACCCTTCTCCAGGATCCAATTCCAGGCATTTGGATGCTGCTCTTTATAGTGGTACAAATCTGAAAGCAACAATTCAATTTTTGGGGCCCATTCTTCAAGTGACATGATAAGGCGGCCAGAACAAGGCAGTAGTTCTCCAGTTGTCCACTCTGAGAGAGCAATCATGAGCTTGTTATAAGGCATTTCAGTCTTGTAAATTATATTTCTGCATGTCAAGTCACTTACCAAAACTCCTGCAGTGGCAAGCAATCTCAGATGAGCATCAGCATCATTGAGACTTTCAACCTTCAATGCCTGAGCAACTTCTGCTAAAATTTGCTGCTCATTGATATTGCCATAGATGAAAGGAAGAGTGTGCATGAGATACCGAACTTTGACAGATACCTTCTCAGCTGGAAGTGCAGCTAGCTGGTACATTGACAAAATGACATGTCGTGCAACATAGAGAGCATCTTCAACATCTGTAACATCACTGACAAGTATATGCAGTGCATATTCATTCATCCTGTGAGTGCCCAAACTTGCTATGGGGGGAATGAGATAGAAGAATGAATGAATTGCCTGCCCCAGCAAAAGATGTTTCTCCCATGTGTTATATTGGCTGCCAGTGACATTCTGAAGACGTTCAACAGCATAATGCTGTCTTGATGTGCTAGTTGCATGTTGGGACTGTTTGTCAAGCAAAACAGTGGATTCCAAATGCTCTAGCAATGGCTTGAAGAATCTGGATATGATTTGGGTCATTATCAAGCTGTGGGCATATGCTTCCACCTGGAGAGGGCTGCTCTCCTTCAACAGCTGTTCAACATTGTCAGCACCCCAAATGATAGATCGCCTTCGCTTTGGGTTACAAAAGATATGAGTATCCAGTGGCAGTAAGCGTTCTGAGTTGGATTTTGAGAGCTGGGCTGCATAGAATGCCTCCACAGGGCGATACACCCCAAGAAATACCAATAGAGTGCGAGTGATTTGTGGAGTGAGTAACCAAATGGTGTCAATTGGAGTAGTCTTGGGACTTGTCTTGGAATTAACAGCCTTAGCACCAACAAATACACCATGTGATTTATCTATGATCCGAAAATTCCGCCTTGTTGTTCCACCTGTAGCATAGTGGAAATCCACAACTTGGAATGCTCTGGGAGGTGGACCAGTGGTTGTGTATATTATCCTCAAAAGGGAGGAGAGAAAATCTTGAGAGCGCTGCAAGACTTGGCTCCTTGTGATATGTTCCTCCTCCAGGCATTTGGTCAATTTCTCTACAAGTGGTGAAAGGATTTTTGTGTTTTCTGGTATGGTGAAGATGGAGTCAGATCTTTCATCATCCACAAATGATTCAACTTGTATGATCTGAAGTTGAGAAATGAAGGAGGCTGGGAATAGGTTCATGAAAATGTTTTCATGTTGCCTTGCAAGGGAAAACACCTGGCTGCGCAATTGCTGAACCTCTATGTGCTTGTCTGATATAAATCGCCAAGAAAAGATGAGAGTGGAGCCTGACCAATGCTGCTTTGAAACAATAGGATCTTTCTGACGACATTGCAATGCATGTTGTGACATTACTTTCAGTCTTCCATAGAGATAGTCCCCCCCAGTTGGATCCAAGTACCTCTTTTGAGCTTCCAGAAATCTGAAAGTTTTCTCAGCTACAAGGCCATTTTCAAAGAATTGGCAACTACCTGATGGCAGCATCTGAGTCTGTATTAGATTTCTCTGTGTTATTAAATGGATATTTGAGCATGGATGGCACCAAACTTCCAGCAACAGCACAGTGGACTAGCATGGAACGACCAGTGCGAAAAGCATGTGAAAGAATGTTGAGAGTGACATTTGCAGATTTGAATGCAATTGCTTCATTCTGTTCTAGCATACAGGCCATGAGAGCAGAGAGCTCCCAAAGGGAGGCAATCTTTCTTGAATCCAGAAGCTTTTCAGTAAAGGAGATCACCAGGAATTTGTGGAGAAACTGGACAATAAACTTCTCCCCAGGAATGTCTTTGGCTTTGTTGAGGTGTCTCACAAGCTCCTGAATTAGCTGGTTCATGCCTATCCCCATTATTGGGCTTAGACTCAACTTCCCAAGTGGTGCAGGTGAAGATTTGTTCTTCTGATTAAGTGTTTTGTATGTATACCTCAGTGCCAAGCTCAGCACTCTAGTGGAACTGGATCGACATGCTGACAGTGTTTCATCAGAAACATCATGAATAAGCTGTTCTGGCCTGATTAATAACATCAGCAGTTAATTATTGGACCCTCTATGATCAAAGGTCAGATATACCTTTCATTATTGAACCCATTCAGGGCTTTCCGGAAGATATGGTGCCGCTCCTGTATGAGCTTTTGTGCAGCATACAGATAGGAGCCTGTTGCTCTGTGGAAAGCCTGTAGAAAGGCCTCTGATTTGGAGGCCAATGATTCCCTTTGGCTTTCTTCATCAGAAGGCATGTATTCTGAGGGCATTACAACAAGACTCAGAACTGTAGAAATGTCAAACTGTCCCCAAGACTTGACAAGCAAATTGATCCCAGATTCTTCAAGGTGAGGTGCTTCATCAAAGGAAGTGGTGACATTTTTACGAGGAGATGGTGATGGCTGTGCACTTGCAGTTACCCGAACAGTATACCGAAGAAGTTCACGTTCAACCCAGAGCACAATGACATCCACTTTTGCCACTCCTTTCTTGGTTGCCTGCATCCCAGGATGATATTCTCTGACATGATATGTAGGTGTTGTGTATGACACATTGCATGCTGGACACCAATATTGGCTCTTAGGACTATTCAAGCCAAGTATAGGTGCAGGAAGAATAAGGTCTTGGTGAACCTTCTTATAGAGCTCTTCTGCAGTGAAAACTTTGGACAAGTCAAAGGCTTTGGTAACATGATTGTGAAGTTCATCTGCCATAGATTTGTACTTTTGACTTCTGTTTTGAATGTGTTTCATAAATGAATGTGAATGAAGAAGACGTTTCTTCCTCGGATTGACTATTGCATGAAGGACAGGTGAATAAAAACATTGAAAGAATGATAGGACACTGCAGCCAGTGTACAGCCCATCAGAACTTTGCCAGCCACAATTGAGATGCAAACAGTGGTGGTTGGTGCCTTCTGCCATGAACATATATGATCCATCAACAGGACCACTAAGTAATGCAGGAGCTGCTGGGCCTGTTGGATTTCTGAAATCTGGAGACATCCAGTGCTTAACCATATTACTGTCAGCTGTAGGGCTTTCCAAGGAGCTGGCATCCAGACTTGACACAGATATTCTAGGTTTGGGGTTGCTGTTGGGTGCCCTGATGAAAAGTCGTATGCGGAAAGATGGTTTGGAAGAATCTAGCATGATGGACAGTTGGCGAAAATAATTTTCACCAGACTTATGGGCTCTCAATGAGGTGGAATGGCAACGTGAAAAATGATTGCTGAGATTGGAGTACCACTTAAAGCATTCAGGACAGTGGTAATGGGTGCGAAATGCATCGTATTTCAGCCCTGGAATTGGGCGATCAACACAAATGCTCCGAAGAGACTGATTGTATAGGCATTCCAGGTCATCTTCAATAGCAATGGCTGGGAAGGATGAAAGGAGGTGGCAAAGGAGTGTGTCCAATGGATGGTCCTTGATGTCACGTTTTTGAAGGTAGTTCCAAAGCAAAGCACCTGGGATGACACTCCCTTCTTCAGGGCAAACAAGTAAACTGAGTACTGGACTCCAGTAAAGACCCAGAAAACTGAGAACTGAGCAACCTGCAAAAACAAAAGAAGAAATTTCAGGATCTGTAGCATGGCTGCACTCCATGGTCATCCCACAGAAGTGCAGTGACCACAGCCTTGAGTTTCCATCATTGACAAGACATGATAGTTTTGCACTTTTGTCACTGGATGGCACCAATACTGTCAGTGCATTGGCATCAACCAGGGAGGAGTAGGCAGCATTTGCATTGCAAACTGAGAATATAA
This sequence comes from Amanita phalloides, assembly GCA_032173475.1. NCBI lineage: Eukaryota > Fungi > Basidiomycota > Agaricomycetes > Agaricales > Amanitaceae > Amanita > Amanita phalloides. Next base: position 7,949 of record JAENRT010000053.1, on the reverse strand, counting down.
AAACAACATTAAGAGGTCTTCTACAAGGCAGAATAAAAATGACATACCCCAAACAGAAGAAGTGGCCTTCCTCACTTTCCTTCCTTCTACCTCTTCTCCACCATCCACTTCACTGCCTTCCACCAACTCCTGGTTGCAGTGAGTAACCATGTCAGAACAAAGGCAAAGAAACAGTACATGAGGCTCACATTGTCTGCCAGCTCTTCCTCTGCTTCCCCTTCTGTTTCCTCCATCCCACTGCCTTCCACTGACTCCTGGCTGATATGAGTAATCATGGAACAAAGGCAAAGAAGAGTAGCACATGACACTCACAATCACATTGTCTGTCAGCTCTATCTCTGTGTCCCCCTCTGCTTCCCCCCTCTCCTCCTCACTGTCTTCCACTGATTCCTAGTTGTTTTGAGTAACCATGGAACAAAAGCAATGAAACAGCACATGACACTTACATGGTCCACCAGTTTATCATAATCAGAGAAGATGGAGTGAAGATCAGAGTCTTCACTCACATTGTCATTGTCCATTAAGTTATCATAATCAGAGAAGATGGAGTGAAGATCAGAGTAATCACTCTGATCATTGTCCATGGATATATTAGAACTGGAGAAGAGGGATTGAAGATCAGAGTTGGTGATTGTAATCAATTGAACCAGCCTCAGTCTCATTACATAAGTCAGGATCACTCTATCTGGTCATGATCACTGTGGGTGACCCTTCCTCCTGTTGAGAGGAAAGACAAGTGAGCAATGCAGATGCACACATCATGTGAACCCATTGGTGACTGGGAACAGACCACCCTGTTTGCCACTATTGCCAGTAGGAAGGCATCATCCATAATACTTAATAGGTGAAATGGAATTGTTCATTGTCATATGCCCACTCTCACTCCCTCATTGCATTCCATCAACAGCAGAGACCATTTACTTTCACCATGACTGAAAAGGGCTCAGCATTGAGCTGCAATAATGTCAACATATTACTATACTATGTGTATCGTATATCTCTTTCTGGATCCTACAATCTCTTCTTCCTGGGTCTTCTATCTGGTTTTATGCATCAATGTTGTATTGAATGAAGGGAACAGCCCACTCTTACCTTGATCTTCAACATCACTCTGGCTGTCTAACCTCCTTCTGCTGCCTCTCCTTTGTAGCCAATAATTCATGCTTATATTCCCATCAAAAGAGGGAGTACCAGACCATCCAGAGCATGATGGTCACCAACAGTCAGCCCATCTTCTGCAGCCTCAGATGGCAGTACAGTTGCAGACATGGGTTCTATGGTCAGTGGCCCCCTTGCCAGTCAAAGCCAGTTGCAGCAAGAGTACCCCATTTTCCCCAGCTATCAGAGGATTTTCTATGACAAAGTGTGTCATACATTAAGCCTGCACACACTACAGGCAAGGGGTTACTTTTGGAGGGTGAAAAGTAGGTAAAAAGGCCACACATATAAACCATTTTTGCCAAGAAGCTTTGCAAGTAAAATACTAATAAAATTTGTAATTTCTCAACAGTGAATATTCCCATTAGGCTTATATTACTCAATATTCATCTTTGAGAAATTTCAGATTTTATTAGTATTTTGCATGCAATTCCTTTTGGGAAAAGGGTTTTTATTGGCAACCTTTTTACCCACTTTTTACCATCCCAAAATAACCCCTTGCCTGCAGTGACAGCATCAGGGGTGCAGGCAGGCAAGAATGGCTTGAGGTCCTTGTTGTCTTGTATTGAATATGACAAGGTCATGGCAACCTGCCAAGTAAAACTGTGAAGAGATTTGTAGTCTCAGATGAGGCTACATGAAAGAAACTTTGGAGCCAGCCAATGATCAAATGAGCATATCTTCTGGCCTCAACCAGCTTGATCTGCTCTACTTTTGTCATTGGCCTTTCATGGTCATATGATCCAGGATGCAGGACAGTAGAAAGCTCCAAGACAATGCAGAAGAGGACTAGGCCTATGAGATCATGCTCTTGCATGATATCTGGGACATGTTGCTCATCTTTATCTAAAATTTATGAGATTGTGTACTAACTCAGAGCTTTCAACTTACCTGGGTCATCCCTCTGCTCTACCAGAACTGATGATAATATATCACCATTCTGTATAGCAGCTGCCAGGAGCCTCTACTGTCTGAGTTTGTGATCAGCTGTGAACCCACAAATGTCTGGAATATTCCAGTGCAGGTTTCTTTGAGTATCCCAGAGATCAAAGGAATGCTGGTCTGTCACAGTAGTCGAAAGGGCAGGAATAAGGACAGAATTTTGACCAACACAGTGAATCCAGTGTCGGGGTTTTTTAAGCTCACGAAGGGCAAGATAAGCATCATCTGGAGGAAGGGAACAAAGTTCCTGTACAAGAGCTGTAGTCAACTCAGAGCACCATTGGCGGTGAGACCAATGGTATAGGGCATGGAGAGCAACAGAAGGGCCTTTGGCTAATTGGGCATAAACCCAATGAATGGTCCCACGACAAGGGTCTGCACATGAGGATGTTGGGGGTGCTCGGGCTTCAGGTAAAACACAAGAAGAATAGATTCGCATTTTGGAACTAGTATTACACTGTGGAGAAGTACCTGAAACTGGATGAACCAAAGGAATCGCACTGTGTTCCTTTGGAGAAGTTAAAAACCCTGATCCTTGTCACCTTTATTCCTTGCAGTATCCTCGCTTTCATTCTTGCCCAAATGCATGTCATGCTCCCCAGGAGATTCGATCATATGACAAAGCTCGCTAGCAATAAACCACTTCCCATCATTGTCAGACTGTTCCCAAGCAGAGCGAATGGCGTGGGTAGGACAGTTTTTGGCAAGATGAGTGGTGGCCTTGCAATTGAAACATTGACGAGGGAATGCACAACCCCTCGAATGATCAAGATCCATGGGCTGTCCTTGGCCTTCAAAAACTTGTCCCCCACCACTACTGACATTGCGTCTGCTTCCATCATGACCACTGGTACCAGTGGTCACCCCAGTGCTGCCACCAACTGTTGCACTGCCCATTCCACCACCACGTCTGTCATTCCATCCCCCAGTACATCCATCATGTCGGCCTATGTATCTTATTTGAGAATCTGGGCCCGGATTCCATCCCCATTAGGAAGGAGTTATTGGCTGTGTGGGAGGAATCTGGCTACTGTGGGAGGAATCTGGCTACTGTGGGAGGAATCCGGCTACTGTGGGAAGAATCTGGCTACTGTGGGAGGAATTTTCTAACCCAGTTGGGCTACCAACAAATTTATCAAATTTAAGGGCTTAATGTACTAAGTCCCAAAATCCTGCCCTAAATTAATGAGTTGGGTAACCAAAAGATTTGAGGGCTTAATGTACTAAGTCCCAATATCCTGCCCTAAACTAACAGACATTTTTGGTGCCATAATCCTAAGCCAATGTACTAAGTCCCAACATCCTGCCCTAAATTAATGGACTTACTTTGATCAGGTTTTGTGTATTGTGATAGGTAGCATTGTCCAAAAACCATCCTAAGCCAATGCACTAAATCCCATACCTTCCAAGCCATTCATTACCAACTAAATAATAGCACCCCTTCCTCTCTGTCTAATATACCACTCAGTACTGCCATCCCTTTGTCCAAACTCTTCATCTTCAACACAACCATCTTGCATACCCTGCAATGTCAATCCACTCTCCTTCCTCCTCCACTAATCAACTCTAACTTTGCTTCTCTTTTAAGCCCTTCATTCATGTACACTGCAAATGCCAATGGCAACACCAAGTTCTTGTTTTTGCACCTTCTTTCTCCTTTCCCATCTCTGGGTGGCAATGCATTGTGTCCAAGTGAGCTTACATGACACCAGAAGCATGCCCTTCCAATTTCCTTGACATGCCTTGTGACTTGGTGTATGACATATGCTCTGCCAGATGCCTGTACTGCTGTGTTTTTTGTTGACATCAATGTGCACTGTTGTCCTCCATGCTCTTCTGGCAATCTATTCCCATTGCATAGCAATATCCACAGCCATTCCCACAACTTCTAGCACTTGTGGAAAACACCTTGACTTTTGCAATCTTGTTTGCATACATCTGTGTAGTCAGCTTCTGTGCTCTTTCTTTGCTTCTCCAAATGCTTCTTCCAGTTTCCTCTTCAATCTTGTCCCACTGGTGCTCCTGACACACCACTTCCTCATCATTTGGCCCTGACTGTTCAACTGCTCCCATTCCATTATATCTTCTCTGGGTACAACTTCACTGTATGTCAGTCCTTTTTTTTTCTCTCTTGGCCACCTCTCACTCACTCACTGCAAATGCAGCACAATCTTGTGTCCATCCCAAAGTCATGGCATGTATCCCTCTTCCATCCAAGAACTCTCCCATCACACTTTCTAAGACACCCTTCTGGGTATGACCTTGTCTCAACACTTGGGTGAGTGTACTTTTGCATGGCTGTTCTGCACAAAAGTCTCCCAACCATCATCTGCATCTCCAGATGCCTGTGCCTTGGGGATCACAAGGGACACTGCAGCTTTCCATCTCTGCCCACCCTGCAGACTGCTGCAAATGTCACCATGTCAAAGGATTTCCAAAGTGCACAGCAACCCTGACATGTGGATAGTCATTGCTGCTGCTAATGCTGTGGTTGCCACCAGCCCTTCCTGTTCCCCTTGGACCCATTTACTGTAGATCCCTCTCTTTCTTCCATTCTGATGGATGCTTCTTGAGTTGGCATGGTAAAAATCCAGAACCAAGTTGTTTCTGCCACCTTCTTGCCATCTTCCATGAAGGATACAAACCAATGTACTGTCTCTGAACTCCAACCTCTGTCACCTTGTAGCTGTGTAGGAACTGTTGAAAAATGGGCCACCATGCTCCTCACATCATTTCTTGGCTTTGCCCTGATATATTCAATTTCCAGTCTTGCTGAAAGACTTCTGATCTTGATGGGCTCCTTCAGCACAAACTGTCCATTGAGGTAGGCCTCTGCATTGGGAGGGATGGTTCCACTCAACAATACCACCTGCATAGGCATGTGACGCAGTGTGAAGCTGTTGGCCATGGCATGTGTGCGAAATTGGACATCTGTAAAGTAGTAATGGGCTTCATCAACTACCATCCTCAACACTGGCCTTTGGGTGTTCAGCCTGGTGATGCATTTCTTCCAGTGATCATACTTGGCCACATCAGAGGACACAAGGATGATGTTGGCATGGCCCTTGAGCTCTGGGGACCCTTGTCCTTGAAAATGTTCATAAGGCAAGCCAAACTCATCTAGTCTCCTCCTCCAGTCATCCATGAGTGAAACCAAGGGTACCACAATTACTGTGTAACCATTCTCTACCATGGATGGCAGGATGGCTATGGCTGTCTTGCCTCCTCCTGTCCTGAGGGCCACAATCACATCCTTCTCAAGTGCCAACAGTGCCTTGACTGCTTCCCTCTGCTCCTTTCCTGTCCATTTTGCCTGGGCTCCATAAAGCCTCTTGAGCTGGACAAGGAGGCTCACTCTGGGAGGTGTGGCCAACCTTGGTGATGCAATGTCCCTCAGAGGGGATGATAGTACTGGTGCCATGAATGCATCAGACACACTGCCAGAAGAAGAGGGAAACCCAGATGGGATGAACACATCAGAGGCACCAGATTGCAGATCTTTTTTAGTCTGGATTCCTGATTGAAGAATCAGCAACAAATGTTAGCTGAATCAGGAAGACTCTATACCTTTTAACTCATCTTGCAGTTGTTGCACCTTGACAGACAAGTCTTTCACTGCCTTGAGTACTGTCTCTTGCACATGGGTCATGGCTACAAACAAATCATCCACACCCTTGCTGCTGATGCCCTGTGACTTGTCCTTAATAATCCCTTCATTGCAGAGGTGATCAAAGTGATCCATGGTGCACTCATGATAAGGCAGCACATGCCCTCCTGGAACCACTTTGTTGACCACTTGCCACTCTGTGCTTGCATCCAGGAACAGCTGTAGCACATCTTCAGAGGCCCCTAGCAAGGCATCAGGAGACAGGCCACAGAGTCTGTTTTCACTGGCCACACTGTGACCACTCTGGAGGGCATGGATGGTGCTTCTAACTGTTTGCTCTACCACCTTCCTCATCCCTTTGCAAAGCTTCCTCTTCCATGCAATATTGATGTGCCTCCATGAGCTAACTGTCACACTCCATCCCACAATGGGCCTGGTCACATTGGCCATCCCCTTGCTCAGCTGCTCGGATTTAAACTCCATCCCATAGTTCATGAACAACATCTCCCCATACTTGTTGACAGCATCTGGTTGATCAGGAAATACCCTGTGTTCCATGTTGTACAACGAAGCTAGTGAAGATCCTCACTCAGGGTATAAGATGTCTCAAAAAATTGCTCACCTGTAACGGAGTGGTTTGCAAAGTTGCAGTTGGGATGAGGATTGTCTGATCCACAACGCATCAATGGAAGAAGTCCACTGTGGGTCTGATGGTGCTGGAAGGTGTTGGTGAGGCAACTGGGTTAAAGGCAAGTAGTGGATGTCTGGAGGAGTGCTCAATGTCCATGGATAATGGGCATTCTGGATGACCAGAGCAGCTTAGGGCAGAAGCCGTAGAGATGCACTGAGTTGGTTCTGAGTGAATATGGGTTGGTAGTTCTGGAGGATGGTCATTGCCGATGTAGGTCTATCTATTTTCCCTCTTTAGGGTAGACATCCGCATTGTTAGTTAAAGCATTGTGGCTGCTTGGTACCTAGGTGGCCAGGTGAAGTAGATGATGAGGTTGAATTGGTTAAGGCTCGACAACAGACTGGACAACAAGTGAGGAGCTATCCGTGGTGGAGAAGTACTCCCAGGTTTCCTTGTGGTCTGTAAAGATTTCAACCCAGAGTTCCAGAACCTTCAAGGTATGACAACCATTGCTGTAAAGGCAGTGAAGAATGGCCAAGGAACTCTTTGTTGTGGGTGTCATAGGTTGAGTTCCGTGGGGTGAAGGTGTGGGAGTGAAAAGGGCCAAAACCAGATGTATTTCATCATCATCAGTGTAAGTAGATTTAAGGATAAGCATTGAGGAGCATAAGGTCAGAAGCATCGTTTCTACAAGGGTGTTGGGCATCCGGCGTCCAGTGGACTAGAATTGGAGTGGAGATGAAAGCCTGCTTGAGTCAAGCAAGGAGTCATGGCAACTTGGTTCAAAATCCACGGTATTCTTTCATGTAGTTGTGTCAAAGGAGTGACGATGTCAGAGTAATTGTGAAAGAAATGTCCAGTAGAAATTGGCGAGCCAAGAGAAAGACTGGATGTCTTTTCACTTTAACAGGGTTCCGCCAATCGTGATAGTCTGGATCTTTGGTCCTTCGGCCATGAGTGGTCTGGTGGAGGAGAAGAACATGCCATAAGTATGATCCATGTCTTTGGGACTTCACACTTTGCTCGACCTTTGGCTATAAAGTCATAGCTTCCATGTGTCATTTAAGGCTTCTCAGACATTATGCTTCCAGTGGATCTCGTTTATTGTTGGGTAGATGAGGATGTCATCCAGGTAGACGATGATGAAGAACATCGAAGCATGTTTGGCGAGAAGATGTCAATTCATGAAAATGTTGAGAAGGCTAGCAGGAGCATTGGTAAGTCGTAAGGGCATAATGCGGCCATTTGAAGGAGCCATAGGCAGTGCGGAAGGTTGGTTTTCCTTCTTTCCATCGGGAGATGCGGACTAAAATGGTAAGCGCATCGGTGGAGGTCGATTGGTGTAGATATGGGCCTGTGCAAGGGCTGTCAAGGAGATCCTGAGATCAAAGGGAGAGGGGTACATCCTTGCGATGGAGTTCGAAGTCCTGCTGTAAGTCGATGCACTAGATGTAGGGAGCCATCTTTCCTTCTTAACAATAAGACCAGGGCTCCATGGGGAGAGGAAGAAGAGTGATGAATGCCCAAGGGCAGGTGCTCTCAATAAATTCACATAGAGCCTGGAGTTTCCTTGGAGATATATTGAGTAAATCCTCCAGGTGGTGGTTGAGC
>JAENRT010000052.1:73686-103307 GCA_032173475.1 Amanita phalloides | reverse complement strand
TGTCTCTATTGTTTTCTAAAACGTTATATAAAACCTCATGTATCGTCCTTTTCTTTAGTTCCAACTTAATTGAATCTTGCCCTTGTCATTTTGAATGACCTTGAGCACTCCTCTCCTCATTGTTGCGCTCACCCTCTTTTCAACCTTCGTCATCATCAGACTAGACGTTGGAACTCTTGTCCAGTAGACTGGGAACTGTTAAGATCGATGTCCTCGACGCGATTCGTTCTAAGTCGACAGTGACAAACAGAGTCTCGGTCTGTTCCCAGTCTACTGGACAGAGGTTCTGACGTCTAGTCTGATGTTGACGAAGGACAGAAGAGATGAGCGCGACGATGGGAGAGGAGCGCTCAAGTCGTTCAAAATGACGAGGGCAAGATTCGATTAAATTGGAACTAAGAAAGAGACGATACATGAGGTTTATATATGTTTCTAGAAGACAATGAGACGAAAAGGGAAAAGGAGCTGTAACAACCTGAGAAAGGAAATGTGAAGGTAGTTACGAAACAGAGAGGCTGTCCATGCGCAGTAGATATGAGTTAAAATAAGAATGTCCGTTACGTTGCAATCATCACCGTAACATTACCCCCTTCGTATGCGAGAAGTCACCGACTTCTACCAGCTAGAGGATGTCCATCCATGGTCTTGCCGTGACTCGAGCCACTTGGCGATATTCTCGATGTCTTTTGCGGCTGTTTCGATCCGCCATTGTAAGGTCTCGATTGACCTTTTTAGTTGCCGTGCCTGTTCGAGCGTGGCATCCCGTTCGTCGTAAGAGAGGAGGTGGGGGTCGGTCTGTAATGTGAGGGCGGTGTATACATCAAGGGGCTCGGCGAATAGATTATATTGGAGGACGAGGAGGGCGAGGGCGTTGCTGACATTTTCGAGGGCGGTGTTCCGGGGTCGGACGACGAGGGGGTGGGTGAGTTCGGCGATGGGGGTGGTAGGTTCGGCGGCGGGGAAGGCGAGTTCGGCGGGGTGGACGTGGAGGTCCTCGTCGTCGATGGTGGTGGTGATGTTGGTGGTCATGAAGACCTCGAGGGGGCGGTCCTCGCTGTAGGCGGCGAGGGATGGGTTGACGCGCCAGTGGGCGCTGGCGAGGAAGACGACGGTGAGGACGTAGAGGAAGATGACAAAAGACAACATTTTCTCTGATGAAGATGGGTTGGTTGGAGCGGTGCTGAGATTGGGTATCGTTTTTTATAGTATTGACTCAGGTCTTGGTGTCGGACAGTGGGAATTCATCTTTACATGAATAGGAGATCTTCCCATGGATCAGGATCCGATCTGTCACCTATCGCTGCCTTCTCTAGTTCTTTATTGAGGGTATAGAGTAATTCCGCGTCCAGAAGCATTGATCTAAGGGTTTTCTGATGCGTAGGAGCGAACGGGTTCCTGAAGACGACCTTTTGGGGAAATAGGTGATAGAGGTACATGGCTTTGAAGACGTCGTCCTTAGGTTTCGCGAAATTTCGATAACTTAACCAGTTATCAATGGTAATGGCAGCGTTCAGTATTCGCCAAATCTCATCGTGTTTCTGGTTTCGAACCAGGGTCAACCAGACGGGTGGAGTGTTTAGTTGATGGCGTTTCTTAGGGCATGTGGATATTCGGGGTCCATGGTTGATACAGACAATACGATGAATTGACGGCGTTCTAGTATGATGAGAACGTCGTCTTCGGAAGAATGATGAGAGCGTGGGTCCAGAAAAATACGTGACGTAGATTCCCACAGTTCTTTCGTTGATGGCATACGAGAATGGGGGCGGCAGTTCGTTTGTTTATGAGGTGGGTTTGCTTCAAGTATGGTGTGATTGAAATATCGTGTCATGAAGCGTTTCTACAACCGTCTCCTCTTCTTATATTGTTGAAGATTTCCGCAGCATTACTAGGTTCGCTCGGGTTTCCCATAGTTGTCATTCGGTCCGTACCCCTTCCATTTCACTAGTAATGGTACCCTGCGCACTCGTGTGTGAGATTGCTTCAACTTCAAATCTTCTGTCCCATTTATGACATCAGAGGGCGGTTTCACATAATTCGGTTCCATGTATAATCTTCTTGTATGGGTGAGAAGTGAGGCATGAAACACGGGGTGAATTCGCCCATTGTTTCGGAGTTTCAGTTTTATATTGTCACTGGTCCCATGACTTGTTCAATTACAAAGGTCCTTCTCGTTTCGGTGCTAGTTTCTTCGACTCATATGGAATGCGCAGGTTCCTGTTGTCAAGCCAGACTTTGTCGCTTTTTCAAGTAATTGATTTGTCTTTGTTTCGAGCGGCGACAATTTGTCGAGCTAGTTCATGTGCTGCTTAGCCGCTTCGGTCTTGCTTTCTGTAGCAGTGTAAGGCGGTTTTCAGCAGCGGTGTATTCATCTGATTGAGGCTGTTGGAATGCGATTGGATCTGTTCCATACATTAGTCGAAATGGGGATGCTTTCACAGTGTCGTGATATCGGTTGTTTGTGCGCAATTCTGCGATAGGAAGAATGATTTCCAATTTGTGGGTTCGTTGTACAGAACATCCGGAGATATATCTTCAAGCTCCTGATTGACTCGCTCTGTTTCGCCAATCGTTTGAGGGTGATATGCTGTGCTTCATCCTATGATTGATTCTTAGTGCTTGTATCTCTCTTGAAAAGGGAAGGGAAGCTGTAATGACCTGAGAAAGGAAATGTGAAGGTAATTACGAAAAGAAGAGGCTGTCCATGCGCAGTAGATATGGGTAATAAAGATAAAGATAGTAATAGTACAAAACATTATGTTGCAATCGTAACAAGGATGATGAGTGTGAACATTGTTGATATTGATAAAAGAAGATAATATTCTAGTTGGGATCTGTTGCTTTCTGTTATAGAGGTATTGACTCTGGTCTTGGGAATTAGTTATTTGCAAAGGGTGGAAACAGTGATAAAAGCAAAGGGGGGCTATACAAAGTACTAGAGTAACCATTCTTATACACACTTGGAAAAGTGATTCAATGAGTCATCAAGTTTATTGCCTATATTTCCATGGCTACTGTGCCTAATCACATAATTCTTTTATCAGCATGTAGCTCTCATATACCACTCTTATTTATTCCCTCATAGTTTACCCTTGCTTGTCTTTGTTTTTCAGTTATTTACAAACAGTTCAAAAGCATCAAACATTGAATCACTTTTTTGAGTCACTGTACATGCCTATGTGACACTACAGTGTACAACTACTTGTCATGAAAATGAGAAAAAATGCATGGAAGTATTGAAGTAAGAAGCAACAGAGCAACAGTAAAACATGGAGCAGCTGAGTGTTGATGTGGCCTCTTCACCATAGCAGGTTGAGTTATCATGTCTGGGGATGGTTCTGCTTTGTGAGACTGAATAACATTAGGTCATGATCATTATAGGCAAATTCTTATGTTGAAGATTATATGGGTCACAAATATGGGCATTATTCATTACATAGTTCCACAGTTCATGAGGTCAAGCAGTATCACAAATATGGGTGTCATTCATTACATAGTTCTACAGTTCACAAGGTCTTTTGCCTGCCAAGCCAAGGACATTACGAAGCATAGCAAATTCTCGATTTTTGTCTCTTTCATTACTGCAGTGTTTCGAATATGCAAAGTCAACAATGGTAACTCCTGAGTCACTGATAAGGATATTCTCCTCACGGATGTCTCCGTGCAGAATGTCTGCACAATGAATGGACTTCAATATTGACAGAGCTGATTTGCTAATTTGAAACAGATGGTCGGTCAAACCCAAACGAGTCTTTGTGAAGAAAAACCTACCAGTCAGAGATTGACAAATTGCCTTGCGATTCTTCGCAGAGTGGAACACCTGCATAAAGCATCACGAGAGCACAAGCAGCACCTTCGCAGTCATCGAAGATACCCAGTATTGTCGCGGTACCTCGATAAACTCCCTTCGAGCGCAAATGGCGGTAAATCTCATATTCATTCCTGAGCGCATCCCGCTGTTCGGTGTCGAAAGCGAGCTTGACGACAACATCCAATGCCATAGTAACGTTCTGGAGATCTAGTTTAAGACTACCGCGGTGGACCACACCTGTTGCACCTCGCCCGATTTCCGATGTAAGGACAATGGTTAGACATTCTTCTGCTCCGTAAGAGCGAATGGCTCGTGGAGAATACGGAGAAGTTGGACACCTTGTGCGTGACATGATTGGATGAGCAGAGCGAAGGAAAGAGGCAGGGACTGGTGAGTCGTATATACCGTATTGGAGGTAGAGAAAGACCACGTCACGCTTATTGGCTACATGTATCGCTTTCTAGTGCTCGTCAGGCACGTCAGAAGACTGACATACTTCAGGTTGACTTACCTCAATGGGTAACTGTTCATGGTCAGTAGGACCACTCCTTCCTGCCGAGCCTCGGAGTCTCCCACTCCTTCCCATCTTGCGCCCACCTCTGGGTCCACCCCCGCGGTATCCACGGCGATCTTTACGATTACTTCCAGAACCCTGATTACGATCTTGGTCTTGGTCACCACCGATTAAGTCGTTGCTGCCATCGCCAGGGAGCTGTGGTTTGGGCTGCAGCTTGCGGTCAAACGTTTCTTGGATGGCAGCGATATAGATGCCAATGTGAAGTTTCCCATACCCAGGGTTGGCACACAAAGGCGGTTCAATGATGTCCGAAACGTAAAGTGTCTGAGTAGCTCTATGGCGGACACACACAAGCTCATAATTGCCCGAGTGGAGGACGATGACAGTCCCATCTACTTGTACGGCTTGGGCCCACGCCTGCAGAAAGTCGACATATCAGCATTATTTTGACAGGTATCATAGGTTGCATGTCACCTGTTGCACTAAATTTTGCGCAGTCAGGCCAGGCCGATCGACGTAGGCTTTATCCTCCTCCTCCTCATTTCGTTTGCGTCTCTTGCCTTTACCCTTCGTAGGAGGCTTGTGGTCCTCCTCATCCTCATCCTCCTCATCTAGCTTGCGTCTCTTGCCTTTATCCTTTGTAGAAGGCTCACCCTCTGATGTACTCGGTGGTGGCGGAGGTCGCGTCGAAGAGCGTAGTGACCGTCCAGCTGACCGAGTGACTCGTCCAGTTACAGGTTGTTGTAGAGTTGCGTGAGATGTGAGTGGTTGTATATCGGTTTCTTCGTCGCTATGCAAAGGATCATCCTATGCTATGATTAACACGTTTTCTTCGTGATTCATATGAACATACAGGGAGACGCCACGGGGGATCCAGGGCATCAGGTCCAATGAGCGTCTCCTTGGCTTGCTTTCGTGCTCTCCGATGAAGAGCGTTGCAATTGTCATCATCGCAGGTCGTCCAAGAAAACTTGCCCATATTAGGAACCTCGATCATTACTCCGGGGGAACCTACACTCAGACTTTTTATCTCCCATGTCACAAAAGGATGCTTATTCTTCCTCATCTCCAGAAAAATGGAATGATATTTACTCTCTATGGTCTTCGCTATGGCTGCCACTTTTTCCGTATCATCTTTTTCTGGCATGAAACAGAGTATCCCGTCCGCAATCGCATAGCCTGAGAACCGAGGTGATTGTGTCCACAGCAAGAGACTGCGCCATTCCGAAAATGAAGCGGTGGGGTGCAGAGCGAGCGCCGAAGCCACGCACGCGCAGTATGTGCCAGTAGTTCTGTCGTAAAAGTTGGCAACTTCTTTCTCATCTTCTACTGACGTGTTTAAACGCTCCTTGTTGAGTTTCCGTTCATCGGCTGTAACGAAGTAACCCAGAGTCTGTGGAAGGGTTTTTGAAGCGGCAGCCAGTGCGTCATCGACATTGGTTGCGAGTTGCGTCACTAGAGATGGAAACCGCACTACCCTCTTAAGAACCAGGTTGTCAGACAAATGCCGATCATAAAATGAAGGCCCGCGGCTGGTGGTTGACCGCCGGGTCTGCCGCTCAAGCAGTTTGAGAGGAGGAGGATTCCAATTGAATAAGGCCTGGATTTCGTCGAGCACCTTGGCAGCTGAAGATTCAGCGGTGCTAGTAGAAGCCATGGTGAAGAGCGAGTCGTAATACAAACTTTCGAGGCAGGAAGTGAGCGCCTCTGGTTGGCATGTGACATGTGACATTCAACTAGGCTTACATAACACCGCCTCCATGTTGTCCCGCAACTTAGCCGCCTCACATAGTCAGAGAGAAAGATGGATATCACACCGATAATAGCCTCAATACCAGTAAGTGTGAAGCCATTAATCATGATTATCCTTGATACTAACTAAACAAGATGAGACTCTTCTATGCAATGACAAGACCGTTGCTGTAATTGATCGCACTGGGGTACTCCAAGATCCTCGAGGAATTGACCGAGCAGAACTTGTAAGATTAGCGAAATTGCGAGCTCCTGTATCGCACCTCGATACCAGAAAACTCAGCAAAGATGGCAATACGGTCCGAACGGAAGATACGGACGTAAAGCTACCCTCATCATTTCGCATGTCTAACTTAGCCGATAATTGTAACCTAAATATTTTTCACACCCGCACCTCCCAAAGTCCTACTACCCCCATAGCGATAAAATATAGAGGCAGCGCGCCTGACACGCGACCGTGACATGTCAACCTCATCGTTCAATGAGTAATGTTCCGACGACGACGAGTACACTGCACGCAAGTAACGGCTCAAAAGTTTTTCATCTCACGCAGGATATCAGGGGCCACGGATCCGGCCATGGAAGGCGGAGGCAAGCTCTATCTCTTTGTTCTCCTTCACGCCAAATCTACCGCTTACTTGGAGCTAGTCCGTTGCGCCTCAAATATGGCACTGTCTGCCACCGCCCACATTCGTGCTCACGTTCGCCTACCGCCCAGTCCAGTGTCGGTCGTGGTTCTAAGGCACCGCCGCCCGCTCTGCTGTGTGCCGGGCCTCACTCTCTCGTGTAGGACCGCAGCAACGTACGGGTTGAATCACAACAGAGGCGAAGTGGCCGCGGTAACCCCCAGGTAATCTGTGTTTGCGTTTTTGTCTTAGCTCACCAATTTGGGCCTTTTTGCGTCAAGTTCACTGCGATACTGGCATGCACAGACCGAAATTATGTGTCGAGGATTGGGCTTGCTACCTGATGCGGCCCCACTGACGTTCACAAGACAGTCAGTAGCAGTGGTCTTAGGCATCGAGAATACAGCCAAACCAGTCAATGTTCAACGAAAGTGGTTAACTATCATGGAATTCTTAGTGCATGGTCCAGTTGATAACAAGTCGAGACGATTGTGTCCGATAGTCACGACGCGCGTAATCACATGTCGAGAGAATGTGTGGTGGCAGGCCGCAGACGGTCATCATATCCTCCATCGCTGCCTGGGCAGCCACCGTTATTCCTGGTTCTCCTGCCCCCTTCGCCCCACAGAATCGTCGACCTCCTTCGGCTACACCACACTATCTTTGTCCACTTCACTCAGATTCCTTCCACCGCCCACCGTCCTCCCCTTTTCCCAAATAGCAGTCGTCCCTTCACCGTCTTCGCGCACCGCTAGCTAAGGACATCATCGACCTGGAGAGAAAGGAAAGGACATCGGCACGAGATTCCCATACCGACGCCCCTCCTGCACAAGCTCAAGCGGACATCGTCCTTCGTTCATCCAATCGCGTCGATTTTTACGTCGCCAACGCTTCCACACCGTTTTTCAAGGATCTGTTTGGAGCGAGAATCCACAGAGGAGCATGAGAAGAAAAAAGATTCCCCATTATCCCTGTCACGGAGACGAGCGAAGTACTTCGCCTTCTTCTAGATTACATCAAGAACTGCAGCTCAATTTCGCGACCCTCTTTTTGCATGTCGCGAAGACTGCTCAAAAGTGCATGATTGGATTCAAGCCTGTTGGATTTGGCTTTTCGTATGTATTTTATCGCCATGAATCTAGGATGGGAGGATGTCGCGACGCATGCACCTCGACAACCCTTGCATAAGCCATTGCTGAAGTTGTTGGCTCATGCCAGGGAGCTTAAAAACAACACAGGATCGGACTTCTATTTTTGGAATACATGCTACGATGCTAAATCGGTCCATGGAACAATCGACGATTTTTCCAAGGGTTGATCCGGAACTATAGACGCACCGAAATCATTTAACTCCAGTGTGGTGTCAAACATCATTCATTAGACGGTGTTGATTCCTAGATCACGATGGGCCATGTTAGGAACGGGCAGGCTGTCGATCAAATACCCGAAGACTTGGAGAGCATCATGCTTCACCTATTATGCCTCATCTACCCTGATGATCAGCTGGAGCCTGGACATGCACGATTGACAATCATCCGTCGCTATGGAATGACCGCGACCGAGGCCAGACTTCGGTCGTGGGCAGCATCAACTCCGTTCCTGAGAAAACAGCCCGTCCGAATGTATATTGTGGCATCATTTTTTGGTTGGGATGGCTTGGCGAAGTCAGCTGCGCTAAATACGCTTTCCCGACCGCTTGCGGAGATGCGATACGCGGAGAAGTTAACATGCGCAGATTTGCAGTGGCTTGTGTCATTCAGGTTCAGGTGCGCAGAAGCGGCGTGACGCGTAATTCGAACACCATGTATAAGGCTCATGGACCTGGAAAATGGTCGTCCTGAACATCTTCTCCCAATCATGACGGATCAATAGAAGGGTTTTTTTATTTGACTCGGAGATCTTACCCGCATGGGACGACTATCGCGGACGCTTACAAACTCTGGGCACATGAATGACCCTCGAGGTTCTCGAAGTTCTTCTGTTGGAAGATCTACCCTCTACCGAATTATTCGACGCAGACAGGAAATGGAGTACGCGGTTGAGGTGGTTCAACTGTCGGAGGGTTTGCAGAACATAACTATTCCTCTAGGTTCCTCTTTCCCCTCCAAGTTAAACTTGCAGGTCATCTCTGGCAATTGCATACATTTGCGCCCAGTTTTCATTTGCCATATTATCGGCTTGCCATGGACAACCGTTGGGAATGGCTGATTCACGGGCAATGGAACCCCTACAAACTGCATTATACCTCAAATAGCTTTCGAAACCTTGAACCACATCGCTTCACAACCTGCGACGTCTAAGTATTAGATGACGCTCGGCATTAGCGCTAGCCGAAGTGAAATTTGTAGGTTAACACAACAAGATCAACATTGTCAACACAATACAGTCGGTCTTTTGCCCCTGGAAATCGATGGTCATCGCACTGCCAGGCTCAGAAGGTGGGTCCATGTCTCGTGTATTTAGAAAGTATCAGAGGCATGTCGTGGTAGCACCCAGGTGAGCTTAATATTGTTCCAAGCTCCAGCGCAACTTCCTCACGTACTTTCGCACTACGCTACGACCTTTTATAATTGGCATTGCGTCCCTGGAACTCTCATGGTTATCCAGTGTTCAGGCTGTCGAGAATCTCACTTCAGCTCAACTTTCTTCAAAGGATTAGTATTACCCCGATGGGAAGAATCGAGATCATTCTGAGAGTCAGGGAAGGAATAAAGCGAAGGCAGCCATGAATCCCCTCATTATCGAGCCTTTTGACGATGACTCACGTGGACGATGCACACCTGACAGTTTCGGTAGCATCGCACTTCAAAGAACATCAGCTATGTATCAGTCACCTAGAAATAGGACTTTACTGACGTCCCACTCCGATGCGCGCTAAGTATTTGTCACTGCAGGACGATGCTCGAGAGCGCTTCAGATCAGAGACATATCCGATTTCCGGGCTCCGCGTGTTACAATTATAATGGACATTTTTCGCAGGCGTTTTGAAGATGCGCACAGCTGAGCTGATGTACCAATTAGACACTTAGATCTTTGAACATCCGTGTCATCGAATCCAATACTTACTCCTACTATGCATTTTAGGCTAGCTTGGCACGATCCCGGTTTAGGCGATTGACCTTCATGAGCACTTTATCGTAGGTCTCACAATTATAAACGTTACAATGGTATTCGCACTCAAGAATGATAGTCGCCCAATCATATGTCAGTACCCTTCCAGAGATATTTCCCCAGATATATATTGGGGACTGGTATCATATGTGCTGTTCCGGACCCAAGGCTTATCGTTGAAAGATGTCGACAGGCGTCACCCTCGTTCTCGATCTTGACGACAAATGTCATGCGCTTCTCTTGGCAAGTGCTTCTCTTTCCTGATGGTTAGTACTCAGGATACCTGAACAGGCTCATGGGGCACGTTTTCCGCTGTGGTGCCAGTGGTGTTAGGGGGGAGAACAACAAAAGAATTTATCCACCCAGCATGAAAAAACCACACTGTGGATCGTTATCAGGACCCCTCACTAGCCTGAGGGATCACAAGCGAGGTAGGGATGCCCCGGTCATTTATGCCATGACTTTCAAGGGTGATTTCTCAATGAAGGGAAGGGTGTTGACTACTATTATAGTTCGTGTCCGCATGGACGAAAACTCAATATGGGTATGCCTGTATTTTCCTTATCGAACCTCAGACGGCTGCCGGGGAAAGGAAGGGAGCAAAATGCACAGCTTAACTCCCATGTTAGTCTCGCTACCGATTTTCTTATCGTCCAATCGTCGGAATTCTGGGATCCACGCTGACCGTGGAGCTTGAACGTTGATATTTGATGTACTAGCACATATAAGGTCATGAGCCATCACCACGCCTAACATTTCGAATCTATACGTGAAGAGCCCTTATCACAGGTTCCGTCCCTAGCATTCCAATTATGGACGTTATCAACTTGACATGTCCATTTCGGGACAATTTGACCCTACATCTCCAGCAACATGAATTCGAGTGTCAGCACTTATTTAAAATTCAAAACCGTTATTGGACGCGAACACAATAAGTTCGGAAATAATCGGTCTGCAGCACTTCGGGATCATTTCGTCCGACGCACATAATAGGATAAGCTTATCAGTCATGAGTGCAAATCGGCGAAAGGGAACGGACGACAATTGTCAATCTTTTGTTCGCTCAGCCGACCGTGCCCTCCTTTCCAGTCATCCGTTACGGGTAGCTTGGATGACTCTAGTGCGTCATGTACTTAAATTCGATATGGCTTGCGCTGTATAATAACGACATTATGTATTAATGTCGTTTAGTTCATAGACAAGGACAAGGACTGAAAAATATCGTGCGCAGCAAGGAACATCTTGGTTACCTTTCATCGCGTCCAGGATTTGCCACATGGGTGATGCCTACTATGTAACCATACAGAGGTGCCATGCGTGTCGCATCGGGTAGTGCACCGCAGCCGCATAGAAGGCGATAAGAGTTGTTTGCTCGTGAGCGTTATTTTCTTCCATTTCTTTTGTTCAGGAACGCAGCGGAGTTCCCAATATCTAATTCAATAACATGTTCGATGTGGCGTTGAGTTCTGAAGGGTTTATCGTTAATGTACTAGACGCATCGGCGGTGTTCTTGTCTTCAAATTCTAGGAGCGCGGACCGTCAAATTGGCCGATCAAATACTCCTTAAGCATCGCATGTGCAACGTCCGAATTAATAGAGTCGAATTCCACCGTAGAATCTGTGCCAGCAAAGATCAAGATGGTCTGGGGTCCACCTTTCAAGAAGCGAGTTGTAGTCGTACACTAAGCCATGTACGGTAATCCAGCAGCCATCGTCGGATGCATGCTTCCCGACTTGATCTGTGGCATAAGTTGGCAAGTCCTTTTTGATTTTTCGGCTCCGAGTCGATCCGTTATTCACAAGTAATAACGAGTGACGTGGGTCCAGAAAACGCTCGAATCAGCAATTATCCATCGTGCCCATCAGGTTTCACGTATTCGTATCCCGACAGACTACGTGCTCAGACTCATGGTGTGCTGGCGTTGATCGTAAACAGAAAACTCGTGACGCGGCCATCACCCTTCAACAGTGGCCTGCTCTGCAGAGCGTACAGCCATGGGAACTCGGAATACCTTGTTCACCCCACGAGTAGAACAAACTGTATAACGCAATTGCAAACAAACTGAAAACCATGGTAAAATCAAATTCGACAACGAACCTTCAGAACCTTGCCCAGGAACTCTCACAGGCCGAGGAGGGCCGAACCGCTAGCAATAGTAAGTATTGGCCTTACGGCCTTGTCAGAAAAAATGGAGGCCATTCAGAGAGCGAGCTAGCGGGGAAGTGGGGGCTGGGCGAGATAGAGGATGGCGAGCGACAGACCCGCGCCGGACGAAGAAAGGAAGGAGAACCGTCAGTCGTACAACTTGAGGACAAGGGACCCTTACATCGCAAGGTCACTGACCTCAACCGCCAAATTATCTGCGGGCACAGTACATGGTATGCCGTTTTTACTTGTGGCATTTGTAACAATCATATGGTATTTCCTAGTCTCCTTTCCGTGTTGCTGTTGATGCTTTATATCGCATCTGATGGGGAGGATGTTGGGGTACACATGCATAGCACTTGATGAGTCCATCTGTTTGGAACCTCCCACGAGAGCAACGTGCGCGCGGGGATCAAGTATGAGATGGGGCAAAAATTAAATCATTGTTTAAGCACATCCCTGAGATCCGGTACGATACAGCGATCGATTGATGAGTCATTTTTCGAAACGACAGTGTCGAGAGATGTTGTAGGCGGCTCCGAAAGTCGTTCATCGAAGAATGAATTTCGGGAACCGATAAACGCCTGAGGCAAGAGCGAGATGCTTATGTTATATCTGGAAAAGTGTGAAACAGTATGCACGCCTGTCCTTATGGAGCACCGAGCAAGAGCTACAACTCCAGGTGCCTGGCGCTTATGCGTCGAATGATGAATGATGGTATCTTTAATATTAATAAAATCCCGCGTGTTTCGCACTTTATCTTTGCCTTCGTTCTGAAAGACCACAGTGGGTGTTAACATTGCGTCTTAGACCGGTGAATAAAAAACTTCAGCCGCGCACTGACTGAGTTGACGGCTGAGCGGCAGAATCCGGAGTTACTTGTCACAGTAACACGAACCCGCGTCACGCTGAAGCTTCGAAAAAACCATTGTCGTATCCACAACTCTGAAAGTTGGCGTAAACAGAGACTGTACTCGAGCCTTTGCTAAATCTGCGTCATTGGATTCCATCTACTCTTTCGTCATGCGTCTCGCAATTACCAACTAGTATTTCACTGAAAGTCACAAGGGCAGTCATCTAACATGCAACCGTCTTTGAAGATATAATACATTAATGTAACTTCTACCATTCTAGAGATCTATCACCACAGACACTTCCACATGCCGGCGCCTCCTCGAAAGTGACAACGTTCGGCTTGGTTTTATTGAGCAGCTTATTAGATACGATGGTGTGCCCGGATCCAAGTGCTTTGTCCAAGATGTTGGCAGGCGGAAGGAACAAGTAAACTTCGTCGTTCTCGATTTTGACGTCAAATGTCGCAAGCTTGTACTTGTCCTCTTCTCCCGGAACAAGACACTCGCCGGTCTTGATGTTGAAGTTCTTCTTGTGCATCGGGCAAGAGACGTACGGTTTTTGTTGAGCGTTAACGCTAAGTAGGCCTGAAGCAAGAACAAGGGCTCGCTTGTGAGGACACATGTTCTGCGTTGCGTACCAGCTGCCTTTCATTTGGAAAACGGCGATCTGTGCCTTGCCAATGCGGACGACCCGGCCTTCGTCGTTGGGGAACTGGTCCGTCGTGCCAACCTGGACCCACGTCATGTTGTTCTCGGCATATTCACTGCTGTTCGTGGTGTCGAGCTTAGGCATAGGCGGGACCTCCTTCGGCCACTCGATAGGACGACGTTGTCCACGTTCTTCAACCATCTCGATGAGAGAAACATCGTTCTCCTCTGTATTAACGAACTCTTCGAAGTAATGTCTACGCGCGGGATCACGGACGACAGTTGTCCATTCACATTGGTACGTGCCGATCAGATGTTGCATGTGCTCCTCGAGCTGTTTGCAGATATTCAGAGAATCGTCAACGATTACTTTGCGCAAATATGCCATGCCACCATCCATCTTCTCAAGCCATCGCGCGGTTCGCGTGAGCTTATCAGCGGTCATGACATAGTACATCAGGAATCGGTCAAGGTATTGGATGGCTTTTTCCTCTGAGACGTCCGCGATAAGCAGTTCAGCATGTTTAGGTTTTGAACCTCCATTCCCGCAAACGTAGACGTTATAGCCCTTGTCCGTGGCGATGCATCCAAAGTCTTTGCCCTGGTCAATCAATCAATACGCGGAAAGCTCGGATGGGGACGATAAGCTTGCCTGGGCCTCAGCACATTCACGAATACATCCAGACACTCCGCCTTTCAATTTATGAGGTGATCGGATGCCCTTGTACCGGTTCTCAAGCTTGATGGCGAATCCTACAGAGTCTTGTTGTCCATAGCGACACCAGGACGTCCCGACGCAACTCTTTACAGCACGCAATGACTTTCCATACGCATGGCCACTCTCAAAACCAGCATCGACGAGTCTCTCCCAGATGGCGGGCAGATCTTGCTTGCGCGCGCCCACTGTCATCTCGAATTAGTGACGATCTGTGCGTCATGGGTCTGCTGACGTACTTAGATCGATGCGTTGTGCACCCGTGATCTTGGTATACAGATCAAAGTCTTTAGCAACACTAGCAATGGCTCCGAGCTTCTCAGCTGTCACCTCACCAGCTGCGATACGGGGTATGACGCTATAGAGACCGCCTCGCTGGATGTTGGCGAGATACCTATCATTGGTGTCCTGCAACGAGCGTAGACCTGGGTTCAGAATGTGTTCGTTCCAAAGGCCAGCCAGGATACTGGCGATCGCAGGTTTGCAGACTTCGCAACCACTGCCATTGGACAGATCAGCTCCGGCTTGCTGAATGAAGTCGTCAAAGGTCTTGAGCTCCTTTATCTTGCCGATCGTGAATAGCTCAGTGCGACTGTATCTGAAATGGGAACACATGGCGTTGCTGACTGTTTGGCCCATGGACCGCAGTTCCGCTTCGAAGATCTGCCACGTTCGGAGTTTGCAAATAATATCAACAGGAAAAGTGGACCCGCACCTCTTGTACTTGAGGCATGCAGCCACCACACCCGGTGCCTGCTTTTGAGAAACCCTTAACCTGGTTGATATTCTCGCACTTTTTGTCACGGATCACTTTACGTAACTGGCCCTTGCTGATATTGTTACAAGAGCAAATCTGTGTCTCGTCCGGTAACGCGTCTGCACTTTGCACATCTTCCTGAGACGACTTGACGCCAAGAATCAGCTCGGACGGGTGTGATTGTAACTGCTGGCCAGCGCGAACGAGGGCGAGTAACTTGGCGTAGTCATTTGTGTCGCCAACCATCATGCCACCGAGTAGGCGCTTACCATCTTTGGTAAAAATATACTTTTTATACACGCCGCTGAACGGGTCGCGGTATACGAGCGCATTTGTCTTGGCCTCGTCCGGGAAATAGTCACCGAAGCTTGCAACGTGGACGCCGAGTAACTTGAGCTTGGTGGACATATCTGATCCCTTGTACGCCGCCTTGCGGTTCTCAAACATTCGTGTTGTCAGGTTACGAGCAACAACCTCTGCCATTCTAAGATACTACACGGTAAGTATACGTCGGAGATGAACAAGGTGCAACTCACTCGTAGCCAGGCACAACTAATCCATATGTCATGTCTTTGAAAGATGCACATTCACCGATGGCGTATACGTTAGGCAGGGACGTCTCGAGACGCTCGTTGACCACGAAACCTCCGCGAGCGGCTTTTGAGAGTCCAGGACAGGAGCTGGCTAGTTCGTCGCGCGCGCGTATGCCAATTGCATAGATCAACATCTGCGTTTCCATGTGGTTCCCGCTCGTCATGTGCACCCCCTTAACCCACCCATTCTCATCTTGGTCGAGCTCGCCGGGACAATCTTTAATACTCGCACTGAGCCCAAGTTTCGTGATCTCGGCTAGCAGTAGTTTTGAGGCTTCCAGGTCGAGTTGCCGGGACATGAGTCTGTCTGATCTTTCGCATATAGTGACATTCAGATCGAGGTCTTTTGCCGCTTTCGCTGCTTCGAGACCCAAGAGGCCTCCACCGACAACAGTCGCATGTTTGACGTGGCCCCTCTGAGACCAATAGATGATATCGTCGAGGTCCTGGAGGGTGCGATACACAAATATACCTTTCGAAGACTCGACGGGAATGCCAGGTGGTGCAGCCGCAGAAGAGCCGGTGCTCAAGACAAGAATATTATAGTCCACCCAACCAGATCTATGGGTGCGAACACGCTGAAGTTCACTGTCGATCTCCACAACAGGATCATCAAGCGATATGTGGACGCCCTGATCGTCATACCAGGAACGAGGCTGCATGTACTGCTGCTCCGTACTCCGGTGAGAGAAAAATTGCGTTAGGCCAACACGGTTGTATGCCACTACATGAAACGCGAGATGAGTTCTACTATCCAAGATTGGGCGGTTCACTTACCATGAGGTTCCTCTGAATATACTTTTATCTCGTACAAGTGATCCGTATCATATTCTTTGATCTTCTCGATGAATGATAGGGCTACCATGCCCAGTCCAGCGACCACAATGGTCTTACGGTCTGTCGCAGCATCGCTGAAAACAGAGATAGATACCTCTGCTGGATCTGTGCTGAGGCGCATGGTAGGGAGGGAATGAGAGGGGGCACCGTTCGAAGCTAGGGCCAAGTGCAAGCTTAGTTCTCATGTCAGGTGCTGTATTGCTTTTCTTATCGCCCAATCGGTTGGCCTAGAGTCGCCCTGGATGAGACAGGAACTACTCAGGGTGGAGTATTGATAAACCGGAGTAGAAAGATCTTCGCCGACGGTGGAGATTAATATTAAGTACTGATATATATATGGTCAGGGCCGCGAGCGATTGCCGCCTACTGCATCAGATAAGGAAGGCCTTATCAAGGCCCCCGTCCCTTGTAATTATATATGGATGCTACCTCAGCTCTTGCCTGTTTCGGGATAGTTTAAATAACGCCGTTTCATTCTAGTAAACTACTCGTCTAAAATACAAAAATGTTACGACACGCGAATTCATCACCCATCAGCTCGGAAATGGTCGGCTTGCAGCACTTCTTGATCATTTCGTCCGAAGCACACAACAGGACAAGCTTATCACAGTCTTGAGTGTGCGAATCGGCGAAAGGGAACAGATGGCTGGCAATATCTCGTGCATTCAACCGACCGCGTCCTCCCTTCCATTCATCCGTTTTGGGCGGCTGGGAGAGTATGTAATGGACCTTGATTCGATCTGGTTTGTGTTGTATCATGTCGGTTATTTCGTTGACGAGGACAAGGTCGGAAAGGTATCGTGCGCAATAAATGAGCGAAACGTAAGGAGCATCTTGGTCGCTTTTAATCGCGTCCAGGATTTGCCACATGGGTGTGATGCCTGTACCACCTGCAATCATACAGAGGTGCCGCGCCTGGCGTGTCGGCTGGTGCATCAGAGTATATTTACAGTCACCCAAGTATTGATATTCGCCAAGAGGCCCTTTGACGTCTATAGTTTCACCGACACGAACTTTGTCCAGCAGCTGAGTAAATGCGCCACCAGGGCGGCCTGATTCCGGAAAATATATCTTGACGATGAATTCTACATAACCAGGACCCCAGCCATTGGGGGTATATGCACGCATGACGGACTTCACAGCCATATCACTGCGAAGACGTTCTTGAAGGAGCTTAATGTATACGTGCATCCCCACAGGTAGCCCGAGATCTTGGCCAGGAAATGCAAATCGGAACAGTCGAATGGAAGGCGATAAGAGCTGTTTGCTGGTAAGGGTCATCTTCTTCCATTGTTTAGGGCTCAGGAATGTGACAGGGCGACCGACAGTCAATTGGGTGATATCTTCAGGTGTGGCGTTCGTGTGTGAAGCCGTCATCGCTAATGGGGCAATTGACGAATTCGTAGATGCGCTGTTTTGGTCTTGAGTAACCGAACTGCCGAAATCAGCCAATTGGGCGATCAAATAATCCTTGAGCATAGCATGAGCTTTCTCCGAGTGAATAGCGTCAAATTCTTCAGTGCAGTCTGTTCCCGCAACTATCGAGATGCTCTGCACTCCACCAGGGTGTTCCTTTAAGAAACGGGTGCAGTCGTACACGAGGCCATGGAGAATAATCCAGCAGTCATTGTCAGATGCGTGTTTCCCGACCTCCGCCGGGGTGTAGCTTGGCAAGTCCAATTTCGGTTTTTCGGCTCCACTGGTGGCAACGCTAGCGTCTTTAGCTTTCTCCATCCAGCCCCTCTCACCGGCAGGCGATATGTTTGTAGGGTGCTCACAAATAATACTGAGTGGCGTGGATCTAGAATCCGGCGAAAGCTTGATTCTGAACCAGCAGTTATTCATCATACCCATCAGATTCCACGATAGGTGTTCTGGTTGCGTGTTTTGCGAGCTGTCATAAGCACGTACGACTAATTCTTCCGCGCGCATAAGGTCTGCGATTTGAACCTCGAGATGCCAGCGCACCCATGTCCAGTTGCGTGAGGCCTTATAGTACCCGGAACCAACGAGTTCGCCATATAAGTCCGCGAGTTTCTCGGCAGGAGGTCTATAAAGCGTAGCGAGGCACCAAGACTTGCCGTTGTCAAGGGATACTTCAACACGCATAACGCGTTGGCTGCCACCGCTGTATGCGTAACCCTTCATTTCGTACTTTCCATTAATATCTTGGCAGACTATGCGTTCATCATGTGCTGGCGACGTGATAACGCTATTGACACCGAGATCATAGATAGCAAAGTCATGACGCTGCCACCACCCTTCAACGGTGGCCTGTTCTGGAGAGCGTACAGTCGGAGGGAACACCTTGTTGTCGTGTGCATGGTAATGGTTTGTAGATTCTGATTCACTGGCTTCAATGCGAGTGAGCCACTTGACGCTGCGCCCTCCTATGCAACCGGGGACCAGGACGCGGATTGGATAGCCGTGGTCAGGGTGAAGAAGCTCGCCATTCATCTTGTACGCCAAAAGAATATCGCGGTCCTCGGACATGACACGGTTGGCAGCCAACGATGTACCATACGGGCCCTACATGATACCATTTTAGCCAGGCATATGCAGAGACGTACATGGTTCACCTTTGCCGTTTGGTCGCAGCTTTCGAAGCGTATAAAATTACAGGTGCTTTGAAGCCCTTCAGCAAACTTGTTGATCACGTCTCTGAGGAATACTCCCGTCCAACACGCCGTTGCCGCAGCGGCAGATCCCCTGGCCAATTAGTTTGACGTTATTACTGGAAGAAAAGAAGTTGAGACGTCGTACCAAGAAAACCCTTTGGATTGTTTGTGCATATTCTGCTCCTTTCTACGGTTTCCTGCACATGCGAGTGTTACAGGGATTGTGGTAGGCGCTAGAGATACTATATCCTGCATCGTCAGGGTGATAGGACGATTAACGAGACCTGTGATTTCTATTCTATGTTCCTCCCACGAAAGTTTTGGCACCGGGCCATGGTTACGGACGAAATGAAGCTGGTTGGGTGTGATGAACCCAGCCATCTCGAGTGCTCCAAGAGGCGGCTCTATGGAGAAAATGCTTAGCACACTGTCGGTCGTTCGTTAGAATTCTGAGAAAATCACCAGCATTGAAGGGGTGTTTCCCCGTCAGCCTGAGCATGGATGGGTCTCGTTTAACATGATTATCAGCTGTGTTCTCGTCCCGAGGATCGACGCGCGTGATAGGTATAGGAAAGGTCGTGAAAATCTTGAGGGATTCGTTGTCTGCAGTTGGCGAAGCCATTAGCCAGAACCCTTCCGATACCGCCACGTTCTGTTAGGTGCGAAGGTTTTTAAAATTCTTTTGCAAGAAAGCCGGCTTTCTGGGCAGAGCATCCATCCCCTTGGAGATAATGGAAGAGATAGGAAACAATTCACAGTCGGCAGAGTAATTTTGCGCCCGGATTGCCAGGCGTCGGACTTCAGAATATGCATTCCCCATATAGCAACTTCTGCATCCGATCAAACTCTAAGATCGTATTGAGCGCTTCCAAATTCACCGTCGTACAAGCGGACAGGCGATGAGCTTCTGCCTTTACTGAATTGCGGACCCTCACATGAGGGGGTTCCATGTGGTATGTGAATAATCCCACTTCTGTGTGAGCGTTTGAATGATCCAGGCATGGCTCTCGTTCATGGTCACCTTCTTTTCGTGGTATTTGATCCCACCGCTAATATCTGCTAACCAAGTCTACGACCCCAACTTCGCCGCCGTTTGTACTACTGCTACTATAAGTAAATTGTTACTCTCTTCTAGTATCTTCTATAAAACTGACACCAATTGGGCAGTAGGTCACTTTCGGTTGGCCCGTTCTGCGAGCGTTTCGGCCCTCGCCGTGTCAGGGCCACTCTTCTCTTGATAGGCTCCGTGCCTTGACCGGTCTTGTACAGAACGCTGGCGGCCTCATCGGTACAGAGTAAGTTATCTTCACTCCGATCGGCCAAGTTCGAGGTCTCAACCCAGCTTGGTCATCGGAATCCTGGGAGAACCCAGCGGCGGGCTCTTCTCAGAATTCATGGCACACCGCGCCCACATTCCAGGTCGTATGATAGGGATGTTGCTCGAGGGAGAATTCTTGATCAGCTTCGTCTCCTTGAGAATTGTTAGCGCAGGCAGCAACTTTGGCGGTCTCGTCTTCCGCAGGTTTGTCCTCGTTACGCTCCCGCGTTCCTTTGCCTTGAGTTTAGGCATCGCGGTGATGGGGTGCCTTGTTACGTGTACAGAACAAAACCGTACGGCATCTTTACGATAGACGATAGTTGTAGACGACCTGAATCCATGTACAATTATTAGATTTCCGGATACACCACGTACTCAACGCACTCATCCTGACAACTGTGAGCTACCTCCGAGGAATGACATGGACATCTGGACCCACCAGTATTATTAGACTGTATTCAGCATTAAATATGCGTCCCAGTCCCCATCTCTTCCGCTCGTTTTACTACTGCCCAGGGTATTATTCCATCTCGTACGCCAAGTCCAATGGATTTCTTCTTCGACTTCTCGTTTTGGCCTGAGACATCGATAATTTCACCTGCCTCGACCTGACGACGCTGAATAGTAGAGCAATCCCTTGCTATTCGTGGATGCCAAGGCCTGAAACTCCCCAAGAAGAGAACGTGCGTCCCTGCTTGTCCCTGCTCGGGCAGATAATAATAGATGAGCACCAGGTACTTTTATCTTGATGACAATGACGCCGAGTATGCCGGGTAGTTGAATTAAAAACGATGTGGTTCGGAAGTTTTGTACGTTGGAAGAGGAGGCCCATCAAGGGTTGTAGACAAGAATAGGCTCGCCTCAAAAAAAAGTAGCAGAGTCTACGCCAGTGCTTTACTAGGTCCGGAACGCAGTCAGGTTTCTTGCATTGAGTACGAGAACAAAGCACAAATCCTGATAAGTTCGATTCTGAACCTTCACGCGCCAGCGGGGCGCTGACGACCGTCACTCCCTCCAGCATGTCTTCGTCAGAGGCAGAAATCCTGGCCGGCATGAACAATGTCGTGTGATTCCTGCTCGGTGTCGACGTCTGATGAGGGGTGTATGCTCTGACATTCCTCCGTCACCCGATCCGGACGGGCTTGAGAGAATGAATGCCTTTGCCATCAGCTCCGTGTCTGTTTGCAAGAATGTGAACATGCGGATTGGGGAAAGCCCATTCCTGCCCTTGTCAGACATCGCAGACATGGTTGCAAAACTCCTCACCCACGTAAACCCAGACAGCATACCGGGTTCTCGCGTCATCGAGACTCTCGCGGACAGAATTCGATTTGTTCATTTCAATCACCCACGCAAAGGTGATTCTAAAGAGTTCAGAGCTTGGCTTGACGAGTTCCAGCTTACAGTGAAGAAATTGGCGACAAAAAAATGCCTGCTGGAAAGGAGGGGGCAAAGAATGCGGCAAGAGGTGGCAGAAAAGAGGGTGGGCAAACGGTGGGCAAACGGTGGGCAGAAGGCGGCTGGCGGGCAGAAGCTTGGCTGATGCGAGAAGTGCGCATCAGTGATGCATCAAGATGTGGCTGTGTTGTGTATTCATATTACCATTGGGCTGGTGCAATTACAGGCCAGTCGGCGGAACACTTCTACGGCTCCATGATTATTGCCTAAGTATCGCCAACTGCTTATTGCCCGCGTTGTCTCGTTCGCGTTAGTATACACACAAGAGTCTCTCACGCACACCCTCACACCACTTCCCCTTATGGCAATCGCCATATGCAACTATCATCAAACTCTTATCGCGAATAAAATGAACAGAACGTTATCAGTACTTCCAAACTCAGCATGGACTTTCACCATTTTAGTAACGCCACGGCCCACAGGTGCGCCCTTGCCTGAACGTTAACGTATTTTAAAAAGTCCTAGCTGCGGCCTTTGGCATGTCCCTTGGATCGCCACACCCAAAATATTTCTTGTCTATCAACAATGCAATTCTTTGCTAAGAAGATTCACGTTGACCAGCATGGAAAGGCGACGAATTTCTGCCTTTACTCATTGGGACAGCCTCATATGAGGGCATTGCATATGGTACGTAAATCCAATTTTGCATCCAGCATGCGACAACGTTCAATATAATCCAGTCATGGCTCTCGTTCATGGTCGCCTTCTTTTCGTGGTATTCGATCCCGCCTTTGATATCCTATATTGCTGCCGACCTCAAGGTATCTCGTGACAAAGTTTATGACTCCAATGTAGTCGCCGTGTCTGCTACCATCGGTAAAACGATGACATTCGTGTATTTTAACAATGCTGACACCAGATGCATAGTGGCTCGTTTCGTGGTTGGCCCGTTCTGCGAGCGTTTCGGCCCTCGCCGTGTCATGGCCTCTCTTCTCTTGATAGGCTCTATCCCATGTGCCATGACCGGTCTCCTGCAGGGCGCTGGAGGTCTCATCGGACTACGGTAAGTTGTTGTTATCTCCCATCTATCATTTTTGGCCTTAGCACACTTCCAGCTTAGTTATAGGAATCCTGGGAGCAACGTTCATTCCTTGCCAGTTCTGGACGACGCAAATGTTTTCCCCTTCAATCGTCGGAACAGCCAATGCCATAACAGCTGGCTGGGGCAACATGGGGGCAGGCATCACGTATCTCATCATGCCGGCCATCTATGGTGGCATAAGACGCCACCTACCATTGACAAAAGCCTGGCGTGTCGTATACGTCATCCCCGCTGCATTATGCATCCTTGTAGCAGTCGCCGACCTTCTATTCGCTACCGATACACCACATGGTGACTGGTTCAAGCCAAAGGAGGCAGACGTTGAGGCAGACCGTGACGATCCGTCAAAAGAGAAGAAGGAGGACATCCCTGATGAAGTCAACGTCGCCAGCACTTCCAAAGACATTGGCACCGAAAAAAACGACGGAGTTACAGCCAAAGTCGTTGCTGCTGACGAGGAATCGATTGCAGACGTCAAGCGAGACGAGTCTGCGCTATCTGCGTTCCTCGGTTTCTTCAAAGTGCTTGCAAAGCCCGCTGTGCTGATCATGGTGTGTGCGTATGCCTGTTCGTTCGGCATCGAACTCGCCATCGACAACGTTATTGGGCAAGTGTTTGAGAAAAGATTCCACCTCAATCCGTCCACGGCGGCATACATCGGATCGATTTTCGGCCTGCTGAACATATGTTCGCGTCTCAGCGGTGGGCTCTTCTCCGATTTCATGGCGCACCGTTTCCATATGCCGGGGCGTATACTGGCGTTGCTGATAGGAATGTTGCTCGAGGGAGTATTCTTGATCAGCTTCAGCTTCAGCCTTGTCTCCTTGAAGACATCGATTATTTTGATGGTCTTCTTCAGCTTCTTCGTCCAAGCCGTGTGCGGTTTGACGTTTGGTATCGTCCCGTTCATCGATCCGTTGAATAATGGCAAGGTCATGGGTATTATTGGCGCAGGCGGCAACTTGGGCGGTCTGGTCTTCAATCTCATGTTTCGCGGGTTCGGTTCTCGTTATGCCCCAGCATTCCTTTGTCTTGGGTGTGTCTGTCTAGGAGTTGCGGTGGTTGGGTGCAACTTGTTACGCGTGCAACACAAAACTATATGGCATCTTTACAACAGACGGTACTTGTAGTCGGTCTCGTAGTTGGCCCGAATCCATGTACCACTATTGTACGCATCTTTAAACACGCCGTCGGTCTCATCGTCCGCCCGAATCCCAGTACCACTATTATGCATCTCCTGCTTCACGGCGTGTTTAGCGGATTGATCTTAACGACTGTGAGCCACCTAATCAATTAATAACGTCTAGACCCACCATCGTTCTTGAGGTGCAGAGCATTAATTAAAATAGCATAGTCGATCTGCGGTTATGGACGTTAAATAATCCACCACTAGGTGGAAAGGAGGAATCATTTAGACATCGTAATCCTTGATATACGTTCCGATTCCCATCTCTTCCGCTCGCTTTACTACTGCACAGGCAAGGGCGACGTCTTGCACGCCAAGTCCAACAGATTTGAAAAGTGTGATGGCCCCTTTGGCTGACTCGTCTTTGACCTGCCGATTTGGCTCTTCGTTCCGAATTCTCGTCGACGCTTGATGTGAGCAAAGCTCCCCGATCTCTATCATATCGCTCTCGCAGACATGTGCATCTATAATTTCCCCCGCTTCAACCTGACACGCTGAATAGGAATCTACGAGGAGCAATCTCTTCATATTCCTTGCAACTTTCCCGTGGTCAGACTCGGAAATCGTGCCGGGAACGGCTCGTAATATCAGTTCCTGATCCACTTCCCTCATCTCAGGTTTGAAACTCCCCACGAGGATAACGTGCGTTCCGTCACGAACGAAGCATGATGGGAACAAAGGCCGAGTGGAGGGCGTGGCACAGATGATAATGGATGCGTCTCCAAGTACATTTCTCACGTTGTTGTCATCTTCAGTCGATGACGATGACTGCGAGTAGTACGCCAAGTAATTGAATTGAACAGAAGTAAACAGTGGTTCAAGTATATCCCGTAGGTTTTGTACGTTGAGAGAAGAGGAAGATCGATTGATGACTGTGCATTTCCGGATGGAAGGGTAGTGTTGGAGATGGAGGAGCAGGTGTGCTTGAATTTGCTTTCCTGCCCCAAATGCCGCGATTGAAGTCGGATTTTGAGGCCCAACAAGGGTTGTAGACAAGAGGAGCCTGCTTCTCATATTTAAAAAACAGAAGGTAGTATGTAGTTTTGCACTGCGCCCGTCCGCAACGCAGTCAGGCTTCTGCATTGAGTACAGCCTTAACTGATCCTGTATCTTCATCCAGAACGAGCGTGGTAGTGGCAAACCTCGAGTCTGATTGTCTCCGCGCTTCGATTCTGAAATCCTCGCGCGCCAGCGGGACGCTGACGACTTGACCGTCATTCCTCCGGCATGCTTTCGTAAGAGGTAGAAATCCTAGCCGGCATGAACAACACCGTGTGGTTCTTACTAGGAATCGACGTTCGGTGAAGCGTGCATCGTTTGCACTCTCCATCACCCGATCCGGACAAACTTGAGAGAAAGGAATGTTTTTGCCATGAGATCCATGAGCTCTGTTGGCGAGAATGTCGATGTAATTTGTCGATGTCGGACGAGGAGAGGATAAGGACGCCTGTATTTGAGACATTATGAGCAGGCATCCGAGCACTAGTCACACCCACGAACACGGTCCGTCCATCACTTGACACGCCTCGACCGACTTTTGTCAGTGGCGTCGAGGGACACCAGACTCAAAGGTGCCGGTGAGTTGAAGGACAATGTTGATAAGATTCAAAGTGATTCGAAAGCCTGCCAGCAGCACACTTCAAGTTCTAGTCATGGCGCAGATACTTAGCAAGCTCCGCCACGATCGAATTCGTGGTGGATACGCACGAGTGACATCGACGGTTAGAAGGAGGCCATTGAGGAATGCCGCGCAGAGTTGGTCAGGCGTATGGCAGTTGCAGCGGCGCAGAATGCCTCGGTGCACGATTAGTACTGTCCCCTCATGTCGGCGAGACTCATAACACTCACTCCCTTCTGTCCAGTTCATCGATCCAAATACCCATCATAAGTCTCAATCTGTCTCTCTCCATCCCTCTGTCTGTGCCCTTCCACAGCAGAAGAGACAGGCATTGACACCAGAACAAAGGGGTTGCGCTGTCGATTGAGGCACGAACATGCAACGGAGAGGCCACCCACGTAGATCGTATCTAATACAATATAACCTATCTCACCGTCGGTATAAGTGCAAACCCATTGCCATCTTCGATGTTCCATGATGCTATGTACTAATGCGAACGTTAGTTGGCTCGATTGCTCCCGAATGTTGACCAATCAAACTCGCCTACAGTTCCCAATTGAGTCGTACCGCCATTTGACAGTATAATTACATTGCTTCCCCATCTTTTCATGATATCAGGACGGCCTTCGACCCGAAAAAATTTGCCGGGATATATATAGTAGTTGGTTATATCATTTAACTCAGGTAGTGGAAGGTCTACTACTAAAGGGTTAACTAATCTCGCCGTATGATGGAGGTTCGCCTTACATTTTGTATTGACATTAAAGAAGTTTGTGGCAGGTTGTCCATCTTGATTTGGATACAAGATTCTGGACATCATTACCACAAGGTACTGGTTTACAAAGTGCTGATGCTCGTTGAGAAACATACCAATGACGACGCAGGGTAAGTAAAGGTTAAGTGCTAGTGGACCCGTGATTCCCTATCGGAAAGCCTTGTTGAGACACGGTACTTGTCCGAAATGATAACCGAGCTCACCAAAACTGGAGCGTGTATCCAGTAAACGGCGTTGTGAAAGGGCGCATGTACCCTAGATTCATCCCATCCATCCACCATTCCAGACGCCACCACAAGTCTATGGAAATGTTCTGTTGGCATGTCTAATACAATCCCATCAAGAAGTTTCATATCTTCAGGTTTCCCTTCTATGGAATGGAACTCGTCTGGAAAAATACGATATTGGCTTAAGGGATTGTATCCACCGCTCTCTAAAAATTGTTAATTACATAATCTCTCTGCGTGACGGAGGTTAGCCTTACTAAGCGCCATTACTGCACCAGTCGCGAAGAACTGGTCGGCGGAAAGCCCACCCGTATCGCACGTTTTCATCCTTGCAACACGATAAAAGTTGCCATTACCGATCTTATACAAGACAACACCGGGTGACCGACGGTCAGCGCTACTAGGGAAGCCCTTGATTCCGTATCGGAAAGTCTTGTCAAGACATGCTCGTGTGGAGATAACTAAGCTTACCCATCTTGTCGGTGTTATCCAGTAAACGCGACTGAGCGTGGGCCCACTGTTTTCGCCTGGCACTACATTCCATCCATCCACAAATTTCCGTCCAGCCCCCACCATAATGGAGTCTAGGAAAAGAACCGCGTAAAGTAGCAACATCCTGGAACTTGTTTGATCAACTTTGAGTAAAGCCAATACGAAGAGGGGACAATCTGGGACAATCCACTTCTGTCAATGTACGGCGACCTTTATCAAGAATTGACCCCCCTTGCAACGGCGGTTTGAAACGCAAAGGCTGTGGCACGCGGTTAGCAACGTAGATGATTCCATGTGTTCACTGGCGAAGCGTGACAGGCCCGGTCAGGCGTCGCCAGGCCTGGCGTGAGGATGATCAAATTTTTCACCAGGCCATCTCCACAGCTCATCACGAAATCTCCAAATCCGTAAACCTGTTTTATCAGAACTAATTTTCTAAATGACTCATAACAAGTCTAACAATCATTAATTGGGGGTGTCATTGCATGTGGAATCCC
Source organism: Amanita phalloides (assembly GCA_032173475.1). Classification (NCBI taxonomy): domain Eukaryota; kingdom Fungi; phylum Basidiomycota; class Agaricomycetes; order Agaricales; family Amanitaceae; genus Amanita; species Amanita phalloides. Next base: position 75,709 of record JAENRT010000052.1, on the reverse strand, counting down.
TGGTTAAACTCGTGTATAAGTAATTTACTTAGATTCCCGAAAATTCGAAAACCTGATAAGTACGATGGTGATCACTAAACGAGTTTACAAGAAAGTTCCGACATTCATCCAGGATAGTCTCGCTGCTCCAATCGAGGGGAATAGCAGGTCCTGGAAGAGGGGAGAGGTGGATGCTTTGCACGACACTAGTTACAGGTACAATCCCAACTATGCGAGAATTGCCTTGAAGAGCACGCGCTACTTTATATAATTTGCTATTAGGCTCTGGGTTGCCCGAAAACGGAGTAAACCACTCGACATATGCCAAGTGCTGGGGTGAATGTTCATGTGGTCCAAAAAGGATAGTACATGCTGCTGTGTTGATGCTGAATATGACACGAACCTGCACTACACGATGTGCTGCATGAAATGAATGTCAGTATTGGGTTATGTGGTATTAACATAAACACACCATGGATGCCCATCTCGTTCGGCCAGCCACAGTGGACAAGTGCTGTATCAAATCACCCAGGTATAATCCGACCCCTGTCATCTGTATGCTGTGGCCGAATATGAATTGAATCAACAGTTTCATGATGGTCGTCTTCAAAGCGAATGCGGTGGTATACTGATACTGCTCTAAACGGGATGTGGACATTCAAAATGTCACGATCTAACCGGGCGCGAGTTACATCAACAAAAAGTCAGATGACTGGTCAACCCTCGCCATGCGGGGTCAGACCCTTTCCAGGCCTGGCGAGATTCACCAGGCCTTTNGAGATCCATGAGCTCTGTTGGCGAGAATGTCGATGTAATTTGGTCGATGTCGGACGAGGAGAGGATAAGGACGCCTGTATTTGAGGACATTATGAGCAAGGTCTCCGAGTCACTAGTCACACCCACGGAACACGGTCCGTCCATCACTTGACACAGCCTCGACCGACTTTTGTCAGTGGCGTCGAGGAGCACCAGACTCAAAGGTGCCGGTGAGTTGAAGGACAATGTTGATAGATTCAAAGTTGATTCGAAAGCCTGCCAGCAGCACACTTCAAGTTCTAGTCATGGCGCAGAATACTTAGCAAGCTCCGCCACGATCGAATTCGTGGTGGGATACGCACGAGGTGACATCGACGGTTAGAAGGAGGCCATTGGAGGAATGCCGCGCAGAGTTGGTCAGGCGTATGGCAGTTGCAGCGGCGCAGGAAATGCCTCGGTGCACGATTAGTAACTGTCTCCCTCATGTCGGCGAGACTCATACTACTCACTCCCTTCTGTCCAGTTCATCGATCCAAATACCCATCATAAGTCTCAATCTGTCTCTCTCCATCCCTCTGTCTGTGCCCTTCCACAGCAGAAGAGACAGGCATTGACACCAGAAACAAAGGGGTTGCGCTGTCGGATTGAGGCACGAACATGCAACGGAGAGGCCACCACGTAGATCGTATCTAATACAATATAACCTATCTCACCGTCGGTATAAGTGCAAACCCATTGCCATCCTTCGATGTTCCATGATGCTATGTACTAATGCGAACGTTAGTTGGCTCGATTGCTCCGATGTTGACCAATCAAACTCGCCTACAGTTCCCAATTGAGTCGTACCGCCATTTGACAGTATAATTACATTGCTTCCCCATCTTTTCATGATATCAGGACGGCCTTCGACCCGAAAAAATTTGCCGGGATATATATAGTAGTTGGTTATATCATTTAACTCAGGTAGTGGAAGGTCTACTACTAAAGGGTTAACTAATCTCGCCGTATGATGGAGGTTCGCCTTACATTTTGTATTGACATTAAAGAAGTTTGTGGCAGGTTGTCCATCTTGATTTGGATACAAGATTCTGGACATCATTACCACAAGGTACTGGTTTACAAAGTGCTGATGCTCGTTGAGAAACATACCAATGACGACGCAGGGTAAGTAAAGGTTAAGTGCTAGTGGACCCGTGATTCCCTATCGGAAAGCCTTGTTGAGACACGGTACTTGTCCGAAATGATAACCGAGCTCACCAAAACTGGAGCGTGTATCCAGTAAACGGCG
>JAENRT010000052.1:41279-71781 GCA_032173475.1 Amanita phalloides | reverse complement strand
TTTTGGATGACCATGGCTAAAAGCCTAAACGTGGCCCGCCAGGCGTGCATGGTGATGGCCTGGTGAACTTTAGCAGGCAGGGGGGTACGTCTCCAGGCCTGATGAACTTTCATACTTCCTGGTGACATGTTTGCCAGGCATTGTGACTTTAATATGGCCTGGTGACATTTTCGCCAGGCATGGTGAGACTCTCATACCGCCTGGTGACATATTCGCCAGGCCTGGCAAGCGTTGGCCAATGTATCACCTGACCTGGCGAGCCTTCGCCAGGTTCCCGACTTTTTGTAGATGTACATTCGGATCGCGCATGAGTACACGAACCAGGCAAGAGCATCATAAAAGTATGTTGCTCCATACTTTGATACAGGTCATTAACTGGCACAGATGGATTGTAGGGAAGCATGTCATCTTGAGATGGTGCTGAGCTAGAAAAGGTGGATAGAAGGTGATTGTAATATCAGGATTATGCTCCTGTCGAATATAGGGCGTTGTGGTAATAGATCTATTCCTGCCGTTCCAACCATGATATCATTTGGATATTCGTTCTCGTATTCGAGGCGCGATATGCTTCTTTTGTATAGTCAATGTGTAACCTTTCCATTTGCTGTGTGTTGTGTTGGTCCATTTGTACCAAAGAGTTTGATTGGAGCTATATAGTGCATACAAGCATGGAGTTTAGGATATTGAAGTGTTGCGAATTTCTAGATCAACTAATATTGCTTGTTACAGTGAACTCGTCAAGGTGTTCTTCATTGATAGGAGGTGGTGCACTGAGAGAATGGGGAGCTGGGCTATGAACATAAATCGAGAAGTGGCATGCTCCGTGGCATGGACAAGACGTCCAGAATCCATGCCACTTGGTAAATGCATGTCAGCAATTACTCCCAGAATAACCCGGCTGAATTAGCCATTTTTCCTTGCCAGTAATGCAACGAAAGCTTGTTATCCATTTGAGAACAAAATGAATGTGATGATTCGGAATGAGTCACTGAGTACATCAGCAAACCTGGGAATTCTCTGATGATCTTATATAAGCCCTTAAGATTGTGTCAGACCCCTTCAGGACTCAAGTGGTAAAAAGCATAATTTTGCCAGGTCACAGTAGACAGGGTCAGATTTCCATGATGCCAGGCCATATGTGAGTCAGTTGAATAAGGCATATTGAGTGTGAAAGGTGCTTAGGTTACAAGGTCAGAGGTTGAGATAAGTCTTGATAATACAACAAGTCTGTATGTGTGCAAGGCCTTCAGATGAGAAAATATTAATAATAGAGTCAGGACATGTGTTTGTAAGGTCAAAAAGTTGGCATAAGATTACCAGGACATGGATATATAAGCTGAGATGTGTAGTGCCAGTTGGTCATGCATACAGTCCCTGTGCACATAAGGATCACAAGTTGGCATAAGCTTACCAGGATGTAATTATGCAAGTAAGCCAGAGCAACAACTAGCATAAGTTGGCAAGGACATGAATATGTAAGTAGGCAAAGTGTAACTTGTGTCTAAGACAATCAGACTGCCATTCATTATTGTACTCCAAGTTGACAAGTGAATTGGACAGCCAGAGGATCAGAAAACCAGACAGTGAAGAGAGGTAGGCAGTAAGATTGCAAGACAATGATCATGTACCCAGTCAGGCCAGGAATAAGATAATAGGATATGAAGGGGGTAAGACAGAAACAGACAATCAGGCAGTGAGACACCCATGCAACCAGACAATATAAGACTGCTAAGATAGTAAGACAATAAGGTGATCAGACAATCATCAGATTGCCAGGCAGTCTGGAAGTAAGATATGAGGATTAAGACAATAAGCAAAAAGGATCAGACCATCATCAGACTGTCAGATACTCTGGAAATATAAGATGTAAGGGCAGAAAGGGAGCAAGACAGTATCAGAAAAGCAAATAGGTTGACTATCAGATAGTCAGACAATAAATGACTGTCAAGACAATAAGACAATAAGACAGTCTGGCAGTCTGGAAGTAAGACAGTCACAATCAGACAATAATGAGAAGATGATCAGATCACAATCAGACTTTCAGATGATAAAGTCAGACAACAACAAGACTGTTAAGCCAATAAGACAATAAGACAATAAGACAGTGATAAGATAGTCAGACAATCTGGAAGAAGGACAGTCAAACAGTCAGATAATCAGAAAAAAGAAGGGATTGTTAGGGCAATAAGACAATAAGATGGTTATCAGACAATCAGACACTCTGTAATAATAGGATAAGAGGGCAGAAAGGGAGCAAGACAATATCAGACAAGTAGATAGTTAGACTGTCAGACTATGAAGATGATGAAAGACTGTCAAGATAATAAGGCAATAAGACAATAAGACAATAAGACAGTTGGACAGTTGGACAATGAAAAGACAATAAGGAATAAGACAATCATCAGGCTGGCAAACACTTTGGAAGTAAGACTATTAGACAGTCAGACAGTCAGACAATGAAAAGACTGTTAAGACAATAAGGCAATCAGACATTCATCAGACTGGCAGACACTATGGAAATAAGACTATTAGACAGCCAGACAGTTGGACAATGAAAAGAGTGCAAAGACAATAAGACAATGTGATGGTCATCAGACAGTAAGACAGTCTGGAATAATAAGATAACAGGGCAGCAAGGGAGTCAGATAATATCAGACAAGCAAATAGTTTGGTAGACTGACAGTCTGACAGTTAGAGAATAGAAGACAATAAGACAATAAGACAATAAGACAATAAGACAGTGTTCAGATAGTAAGACACTCTAATAGGAGGGCAGCAAGGGAATTAGATAATATGAGACAAGCTAAGACAATAAGACAATAAGACAATAAGACAATAAGACAATAAGACAATAAGACAATAAGACAGTGTTCAGATAGTAAGACACTCTAATAGGAGGGCAGCAAGGGAATTAGATAATATGAGACAAGCAAACAATCAGAGGGGCTGCGTATTGCCCCCTTCTGCAGCTCTCCCAGCTGCACCTCGTGCCAGGCCCTTCCCCCCCTGATCAGGGTCCCCTCTCCCCCCTGGCACCTTCAACACCCCCGCCAAGGCTTAGTGCCTTTGCTCTGGAATGCCTCCAACAGCAGGCTGCTGTTCAACCTCCTCCCTCTGCTGCTAAACCTGAACCTGACTTTTTTGCTGAGATGTGTGCCAACCTTGCTGTGACAGCCCATCGAGCAGTTCAAGCAGCTAAGGCCTCCGACCCTGATGGTGACTGGGGTTGGGATCTGGCCCCTGTACCGGACCCAGCCCCTGCCCTTGCACACGTTCCTATTGTGGTGGATGCCTCCCCTCCCCCGTCTCCACCTCTGCCTGTCCTTACCTATGCCGATGCTCAGATGCAACATGCTGAACCAGCTTTGACCTCTCTCAAGCATGCAGAGCTCCTGCTCCCTTCACTTCTTGATGAGGGAGTTCTGCCCTTGGCCACCTTCCAGGCCATCTTTACAAGGTACTGGTCCTTCCTCCCCAAATTGGACCGTGCAAAGATTCAGATCACGCTGGTCCTCAACACCAGTCCTGGCCAACCTCGCCATCCTCGAGCGGCCCCCTTTGCACCTCCTCCCAAGGCTCCCCCCTCCAAGGGGCTGGCCTTTGTTGCTCCCCCTCTGGACCGCCCATCGGGCTCTCTGCTGACTCACCCTCCAGTTGTTTGTGGCACCAAGGCCACAGTCCTCCTCTGTCAGGTTCCATCCCTCGCTGGCCTGCAGGTTCAACCTACACACTGACTAGAGGGTCTCCCTCTTGTCTCCAAGCTTCAGAAGATGGTAGCCTTCCTGGATTCCAACACCAAGGCTTTCCAAACTCTGTTGAACGTCATCATCAAAGCAGCATGGAGCTGCCATGACACTGTGGTTGTCACATGCACCGCTCCTATTACTCCCGCCCAGCGCAGCCTTCTCTCGGCTGCTGTCAAACATACCTTCAAGCTGGACAATGGGGCGGTCTCAGTTCAGAACTGCCCAACCACCTCCCTACTCAAGTTTGTCAATGTCCCAACCTCTCATGGACCACTTGAATACATGCTGGAGCTCATCCTCCAAGACCTCCAGGCCCATCCCAAGTGGGCCCTCCTCAAATTTCACTGTCCCCCTGTGTGGGTCAAGAGCCCCCAGTCCGTTGGGGCCCATTGGCCCAACTGTCACCATGGGAACAACAGCATCATTTTGGTCGAGATCGTCAACCAACACAATGGAGTGAATGCAGACTGGGTTGTTGGCCTCCCAGTCTGCCTCAATGGCAAAAACTTCAAAAGTTGACCATGGCGTGTCAAACATGTCTCGCCTCAATGCTCCCACTGCCACCAGTGGGGCCACTCCGCCAAGCAGTGTCTCTCAGACACCCCAGTATGCGTCAAATGTGCTGGCAAGCACTCCTCTGCTGACCACCATACACACTGCACGTGCTGCACCAAGAGTGCTCCATGCCCACTCAAGCAATGCATCAATTGCCTCAGAACACTGAACACCAGTCATGCCACCAATTCGCGTGACTGTCCCTTCTTCTGATTACGCCATGACAAGGCACGCCTTGACGACCTGTACTGGTTGTCTGCCAATGCCCACCACCAGGCCCTCAACATTGCTTTGTCCACCCCTTGGGGTGTTTAGGTTTTCTCCATGTCTCTTAGGTCTTCCCTTAAGAAGTATGAGTTATCATCAGGCCTATGGGCGCTGTCACTTACTGTAGATTGTATACATGCAGTTTACTTATTAATAAACCACCATTTCTATGCAAAAAAAAAAAAAAAAAAGAAAACAAATAGACAGTCAGAAAAAAGACAGTCAAGACAATAAGACAGTAAGTCAGCAAGACAGTCACAATCAGAGAGTGAAAAGACTAGTAAGACAATAAGAAAATAAGGTGTCTGATCATCTGACTCTGGAATGATAAGATAAGAGGGTATCAAGGGAGCAAGACAGTATCAGACAAATAAACAGTTAGACTATCAGATGATGCTAGGATAGTGATGGGCTGGTGGGGCTGTAAGACAGTAAGACAGTAAGGCAGTCTATAAAGAAGGGGGTGGGGAGGTACCAGGTACTGCTGACAAAGCACTGACAAATCATGTGGTAAGTGTGTGGTAATGGTGACCAAATGCTGACCTAAGGCTACTGTAAGATTGGTCAGCCTGACTAATAAATTGACTAAGCATTGGTAAGCAATCTTGGTCCCCTTCCTATATGCCTGTCAGTCACAGGGAGAAGTCACACATGTCACAGGTGTGATGCCAGTCACAAAGGCACCAATACCAGTCACAGGGCACCAACACCAGTCACAGGGAACTCACACCAGTCACAGAGCAACTCACAGGGTACTTGGAACTCACACACCAGTCACAGGGCACCCACACCACTCAGTCACAGAGCAACTCACTGAGGGCACTTGGAACTTACACACAGGTCACAGGGCACTCACACCAGTCACAGGGCAACTCACAGGGTACTCAGATCTCACACACCAGTCACAGGATGCTCACACCAGTCACACCAGTCACAGGGCACTCACACCAGTCACAGGGCACTCAGATCTCACACACCAGTCACAGGATGCTCACACCAGTCACACCAGTCACAGGGCAACTCACAGGGCACTTGGGCCAGTCACAGGAACCCCCACACCAGTCACACACCAGTCACACACCACCACCACAGGGAACTAACACCCAACTCAGAACTCACACACCTGTCACAGGGAACTCTGACTGGGATACCCTGCCTGATAGGGCATATGATAAGTAGCTAGATAGCAAGCTTAAATAAGAATACAACTGTTCACTGGGATAAAGCATGCAACTGTGGACTGGGATAAAGCATACAACTCTGAACTGGGATTTATGGGGGTCTGGGGGCTTGCAGCCCCTGGCAAGCTGAAGGGGTGAGACAATGGCCACAGTTTGAGCAACATGAGGATGCACCAAAGGCAGGGCCCCTGAAGCTTGTGTATATAGAAGGGGACAATCTATAAAGAAGGGGACGAAAAGGTACAAAGGTACCGCCGACAAAGCGCTGACCAATCATGTGGTAACGGTGACCAAATGCTGACCTAAGGCTGCTGTAAGATTGGTCAGCCTGACTAATAAATTGACTAAGCATTGGTAAGCAATCTTGGTCCCCTTCTTAGGTGTGACAGCAGTCACAAACAGTCACAGTTTGTAAGCGGACTCTGTTTGGTGTAAACAATGAGCCATGCTTAGTTAAGAGATCAGATTTCCGTCACACACTCTTTCTGCCTTTCCCCCCCCACACACACATAGCTTAAAATTCAAATAAATTTCGGAAAAATGTAGGAAAAATTATAGATGTAGTTTTGAGTCTTTTATAATGCTTTTGGCACAGTACTTTAGTGACAGGTAAGGCAAATCTGCAGATAAGGCTTATGATTAAGCTGATAAGGCTTTAGCTTGCCATTCAAGGTGTTTAAAAATCACGAAAAATCACGAAAAATCAGAAGAAATGTGAGTAAACTTTTAGATTCCTTGAGTAACCCTTATCTAATTTTCTTGGCATAGTAATTGAATATTTCTGGATTAGCCTACTATTCAAGCTATTTAAAAATCCGGAAAATTCACGAAAAATTCAGATCAATGTGAGTAAACTTTTGAAATTCCTGGAGTATCTCTTATCTAATTCTTGGCATAGTAATTGCATTTTTTTTGATCCATGTATGGTTGCTTTGCTGTTTTCATAACAGATGGAGCTGATATGGCTTTAGTGAACTTTGTGCTCAGCTTTGACATTATCTTGGACTCAATTTTGTTCCCTGACTGAGCAAAGTGAGTGATTATGATGAACATAATCCAAATTATTGATTATTGATAAATCTCTTTTGCCCCTCCAGTCACTAACTTAACATTATTGTTCTTGAAGTCAAATTTTATTACCTGACTGAGAAAGTGAGTGATCATTTTGAAATTAAGTCCAAATCATTGATAAATGTCTTTTTTCCCTCCAGTCATTTATTCTGTAGCCATGTAAGAACTTTCACCAACCTATACAGTGTCTATTCATGTCATTTACAGGTCTAGACCTACAACTCCAGAGGATGAGCATCAAAACACACGAGCTGCATCTAGGATGCACCAAATTGAAAATATGACAGATCCTGATGACAGAAGAAGGCAGGCTAGGGCTCAGAGACAGCCAGTTTTACCTCAGGGCATTGAACAGCCCAACTTTGGAGCCATATTAGCTGCACAGATTCCACAAGTGCAGATACCTGAGCATTTGGATGCTCCAAGACAGTTTACTATGCCTGTGATGGCTCCTGGATTATTTGGAGGTGGAGCAGCTATTTCTGGGATTCAGAGTAGACCTATATCTGGGTGGAGAGACATGGCAGCCAACTTGCCTCCTGTGCCAGCTAGGAGAGGTAGAGGCAGAGCAGACTACCAAGATCTATTTTATCTGGGCCTCAGGCCAATTCAAATCTGAACAATATCCACAGAGAGCATGTGGATAATCAAAGAGAGAGAGCTTTGGATGCTCAGTTGCAAGAGAGGCTCAGAGTTCAAGAGAGGCTCAGAGTTCAAGCCTTAGAATCTGAACAGGCTAGACAGAGACAGGCTCTGCTTTTGCAACAGTTACAGGCACAAAGGGAGAGGGAGAATAGAGAGAGGCAAATTGCCACAATTGTTGAAGAGGACAGACAAAGGCAGCTCACTGAACAGCAAAGACAGGTTGCTGAGGCTCAGATGGTTCAGGAGCAGAGACAAAGAGATCTGGCAGCTGAACAACAAAGACAGGTTGCCCATGCTCAGATGATGGAGGAGCAGAGACAGAGAGATCTGGCAGCTCAACAGGAAAGACAACTTGCCCAGGCTCAGTTGCTTGAGGAGCAGAGACAAGTTGAACAGCAAAGACAGAGAGATTTGGCAGAGCTGGAAAGACAAGCTAGAAATGAAAGGGATTTAGCTTCACAAGTCCAGAGACAGCAGGAGCATGAGGATCTTCTGCGTGATGCTCTGGGTCTGGAATACATAAATGATGTTGCAGGTGGACATAATGCTCAAAGAAGAAATCAGATTCACAACCAATGGAGAGAAGAGCATGAGAGAGAGCTGGATCCTGATGCAGATGAGGACTTTGATGATTTGGGCCCTGAGGACTGGCAAAGACTGGATGATGCTGTAGCCCAGGCATTGGCTTTGCCTGGCAATGAGCAACAACAACAGCAAGCTGCTGCTGTGTATGGAGAGAATAGGAGATATGACAATCAAGTCAGGAGAGAGTTGCAAAACCAGCAGGATGATATCCTGAGGTGCCTCAAAGAGATCCCAGAGATCTTCCCAGAGGCAGAAGACCCTATGTTGATCTTCAGCCAAATGAAATTCATGGTCTGGGTCAAATGAATGTTACCTGTTCTCACTGTAATGCCTTGCATTGGAATTTTGAAAAGCTATCAGCTTCAACTGCTAGAAATCTCAAGTTTGGCATGTGTTGTTTGCAAGGGCAGGTTCAGTTGCCTCCACTGAGAGAGGCCCCAAGGATTCTGAGGGATATGCTTTGTGGGATTTCACCTCATTCAAAAGCTTTCAGAAAACATATTCGCCAATATAATGCTGCTTTTGCATTTACTTCTCTTGGTGTCAAAGTGGATCATGCTGTCACAAATGCACCTGGGCCATACTCATTTCGCATCCAAGGTGAATTGCATCACCATACAGGTGCCTTGCTTCCAGAGGCAAATCAGCCAGAGCGCTATGCTCAAATCTACATTCATGATGATGCTGAGATCCAAGTCAATAGGAGGATGGCAAATAATCCTCATCTGAATCCTGTTATCATGACTGAGCTGCAGGCAATGATCCTTCAAGCACATCCTTACATTGCTCTCTACAAGTCAGCCCATCAAATTATGGCTGAAACACCTGCCAACCAGAGGCATAACATTCAAGTGCTGTTGCGCATGGAGAGGGCTCAGGATAGGAGGAGGTACAATTTGCCAACTGCTGATGAGATAGCTGCAGTTATTCCAGGGGATGGCTCTGAGGAGGTCTCTGATCACAGAGACATTGTTCTAAGGCTTCAAGGTGGTAGTTTGCATCGAATTAGTCACTTGAATCCTGCCTATTCACCACTCCATTATGTTCTACTATTTCCAAATGGTGAAGATGGGTGGCATATCAACATTCCCACTCAGCCTAGACCTGATGGAAGGGCCAGAAGTGCCAAAGTCAGCCAGAGGTGCTATTATGCCTACAGGCTTCATGTCAGACCAGGGGACTTGGAACAGCCTCCACTTTTCAGAGGTGGAAAACTGTTCCAGCAGTATATTGTGGATGCTTGGGCTTCATCTGAACAAAGTGGCTTGAACTGGGCCAGGACTCATCAAAAAGAACTTAGAGCTGATGTCTACCAGGGACTCAGGGATGCTGCTATGGGAGACAGAGATGAAGAGGGGACCATGGAGAATATGGGTCAAAAGATTATCCTGCCTTCAACTCACATTGGGAGTGAAAGGAATATGCTTCAATTATTCCAGGATTCCATGGCCATTTGCAGAGAGTTCAAAAGGCCAGATCTGTTTATCACTATGACTGCCAATCCAAATTGGCCAGAAGTGAAGGATGCCCTTCTTAAAGAAGCTGGACCCCATGGCAGTCCTCAGACAGCTGGAGATAGACCTGACATTGTATCAAGGGTATTTGAGGGGAAAAGATCAGCCCTGTACAAGGAAATCAAGGATGGCTCTTTGGCAGAAAGTGCAGCCATGGTCTTATCATTGAGTTCCAGAAGAGGGACTCCCTCACATGCACCTTTTAGTCTTTCTGGCATCCAGAGGACAATAAATTAGAATGAAGATGGATCTGTTGTCTGTACGTCAGATCTGACAAAGCAACTCAGCCTGTTCTCTATGAGGTGATCACCAAGAATATGGTTCATGGTCCATGTGGTGTTGAACATCCTCATGCCAAATGCATGGTCAATGGGAGATGTTCAAAGCAGTATCCAAAGGAGTTTAGAGATGCCACCCATTTTGGTGAAGATGGATACCCCAAAGTATGCCAGGCCTGACAATGGGCTCTTTTTTGAAAAGAATGGAAACAGATATGATAACAGAGATGTGGTGCCCTACAATCCATATTTGTCTGCAAGATACAACTGCCACATCAATGTAGAAGTCTGTGCTTCTGTGCATGCTGTCAAGTACATTCACAAATACATCTACAAAGGTCATGACAGGACCACTCTGGAGATTGGAGCAGGTCAGAACAGAAATGAGATCAAGGAGTATCTTGACTCTAGATATGTGTCTGCTGCAGAGTCCTGTTGGCGCATTTTTGAATTCAACATGCACAAGGAGTTTCCTTCTGTCACAAGATTGCCTGTGCATGACAAGGATCAACAATTGGTGTATTTCAATGCAGATGACATGTTGGATGAGGTGGTTGAGAGAGGGCGTGTCAAGCATAATGCTTTGACTGCTTGGTTTGAAGCAAACAAAGCAGATCCTGCTGCAAGAACAGTGCTTTACCAGGACTTTCCCAAGAAGTTTTGGTATGACACAAAACAGGGACATCAATGGAAGGCCAGGACTGGCAGGAATCCTCCAGCCATTGGAAGGATGTACTTTGCTTCCCCATCTCAGGGAGAAAGGTTTTATCTGAGGTTGCTTCTGACAGTGGTGGCTGGGGCAGAGTCTTTTGAAGACTTGAGGAGCTTTAATGGGATTCTTCATCCCACCTACAAAGATGCCTGCTATGCCAGAGGTTTACTTGAAGATGACAGGGAATGGGATCAATGTCTCAGAGAGGCATCACAAATGCAAACTGGATCTGCTTTGAGATCCCTGTTTGCAGTTATTCTTCTCAGTTGCTTTCCTGTCTCTCCTGAAATTCTGTGGGACAAATACAAGGAACATATCTGTGATGACTTGAGAAGAGGCTTCAGAGGATGCCTCAGTTTAATGAGCATCAGTTTTGAGGAATGAAAAGATCATGATTATGGTTTGCATCTCCTCAACAAAGTTCTTATGAGGTCTGGGCAAAACTCTGGCAGACTTCCACCTATGCCATTGCCTCAAGGTCCCATGGAGGGTCAAAACTGGAGGACATTAATGGACAATTACATGTTGGCTCAGCAATGGAATATGATCCAGTACAACAGCGCTGAATTGGTGACTCAGAATGTAGGCAGGTTTAATGAACAACAGATGAATGTGTTCAATGCTGTCATGAACTCTGTTCAACACACAGAGGCCAAATTCTGTTTGTTCACAGTGCTGGAGGGTGTGGCAAAACTTTGTAATGCAACACTATTGCAGCAGCAGTCAGGTCTCAGAATCAAGTAGCCCTGTGTGTGGCTCATCTGGGATTGCTTCTCTCTCTGCTGCAAGGTGGAAGAACAGCCCACTCCACCTTTAAGATTCCTATTCCTGCCTTGGAGACATCTGTAGCCAAAGTCAAAAGACACTCCCAAATGCATCAGGTAAGAAAGATCTATAGCTGTGATTTTATACTTGAAGCTGAACATGGAACAGGTGTTGGAGCATACCAAGGTTATCATATGGGATGAAGTGCCTATGCAACACAAGCATGCTGTTGCCTCTGTGGATCGGCTGTTGAAGGATCTTCTGAATAGAGGAGATGTGCCATTTGCTGGAATCACAGTGATATTTGGAGGTGATTTTCGTCAGACTTTGCCTGTGGTGCCCAAAGCATTGCGCCAGGAGATTGTGGCAGCATCCATTGCCAGAAGTAGCCTTTGGAGACATGTGGAAGTGCTGTATCTGACTCAAAATATGCGGTTGGATAGAACACCAGAAAGTGATGCTCATGCAGCTTGGCTATTGGAGATTGGAGCAGGTACCAACAGGGATGAGACTGGCAAAGTGCAAATACCAGATAACATGTGCTGCCATCCAAATACCATGGACAACCTGATACACCATGCTTATCCTGACATTCACCTGGGCAACAAAACAAGTCAGTATTTCTTGGACAGGACAATTCTGTGCTGCAAAAATGACGATGTGGATGAGATCAACAACAAGATTCTGGAGATGATGCCAGGGAGAGAAAAGGTGATGAACAGTGCAGATTCAATTGACTTGGAGAATGAGGCTCAGGATGGGTATCAACCTTATCCCATGAATACTTGAATCTCTGAAATGCAAGTGACTGCCATGTCCAAATTGGCATTGAAGAACAGGTTGTCCAGTGATGCTTCTGAGGAATCTTGACCATCTAGGGGACTGTGCAATGGACCAGAATGATAGTCAAAGAGATCAACAACAGAGTTGTGAAATGTGAGATCATATCTGGAGATGAAAGATTTGGTGGGAAGATTGCCTTGATTCCAAGGATCACACTTCAGCCTTCAGCAGAGAACTTGCCAATCCCTTTGAAGAGAAGGCAGTTTCCAATCAGGCTGGCATTTGCCATGACTATCAACAAGTCTCAAGGGCAATCAGTGAAGTTTGTAGGACTAAACCTGCAGACAGAAGTGTTTTCACATGGGAAGATTATGTTGCATTGTCAAGGTGCAATCATGGAGGGAGGATAAAGTATTGTTGCCCAGAGGGAAATGAAAGCCAAAAAGTACCTAACATAGTATATAATGAAATATTACAGGGATTGAATCTGTAATTACAGATAGATAGTAGTATAATGAATAATTAGAAAGGGGATAGAGCATAAGAGTGTGAAGTGGGATAAGGTATACAACTCTGGATGGTCAACAGTCAACACCCCATGGCCACAAAACAGGGATGGAGCATAAAAGTGTTCAGTGGGATAAAGCACACAACTATTCAGTGGGATGCAGCATAGAACTGTTCAGTGGGATAAAGCACACAACTGTTTAGTGGGATGCAGCATAGAATTGTTCAGTGGGATAAAGCATGCAAATGTTGAGTGGGATTTGCGGGGGTCTGGGGGCTGCGCCCCCAGCAAGCTGAAGGGGCGAGACGACGGTCGCAGTTCGAGCAACGTGAGGACGTGCCAAAGGTGGGGCCCCAGAAGCTTGTTCTATAAAGAAGGGGATGAAAAGATACAAAGGTACCGCTGACAAAGCGCTGACAAATCATGTGGTAAGTGTGTGGTAATGCTGACCAAATGCTGACCTAAGGCTGACCTAAGGCTGACCTAAGGCTGACCTAAGGCTGCTGTAGGATTGGTCAGCCTGACTAATAAATTGACTAAGCATTGGTAAGCAATCTTGTCCCTTCCTATATGCCTGTCAGTCCATGTCAGTCCAACAGTCACAAATTCACACACCAGTCACAGGGCACTCACACCAGTCACCAGGCATCACAGACACTCACACAGTCACAGGGAACTCACACAGTCACAGGGCATCACAGGACACTCACACCATCACAGGGACTCCACACCAGTCACAGGGCACTCACACAGTCACAGGCACTCACACCAGTCACAGGGCACTCACACCAGTCACAGGGAGCTCACACCAGTCAACAGAACACTCACACCAGCCACAGGGCAACTCACAGGGTACTCAGATCTCACACACCAGTCACAGGATGCTCAACCAGTCACAGGGACATCAACATCAGTCCAGGGCATCACAGGACATCACACAAGTCACAGGAAGCTCACAACCAGTCACAGGGCACTCACACCAAGTCAACAGGGGACTCACACCAGTCCCAGGGAACTCCAACCAAGTCCACAGGCACTCACACCAGTCACAGGGCAACTCACAGGGTACTCAGATCTCACACACCAGTCACAGGATGCTCACCACCAGTCACACCAGTCACAGGGCACTTGGGCCAGTTACAGGAACTCCCACAACCTGTCACACACCTGTCACAGGGAACTTGGAGCTCACATGCCTGTCACAAGGTACTCACAACTACACAACTTACATAATCAATCACCCACATAGCCAACCACACATGGCCAACCATGGCCAACCACACATGGACAAATATGCCCAACAACTCACAGGGCCAAACACACACAGCTAAACATTCAACAGGGCCAAACACATGGCTAAACATGGATGACAACTCACATAGCCAACCACACTAGGCAAATATGGCCAACAACTCACATAATGAACCACACATAGCCAAACATGGCTGACAACTCACATAGCCAACCACCCACATGGCCAAGCAAACATAACCAAACATGACCAACAACTCATATAACCAATCACACATAGCCAAACATGGCCAACAACTCACAGGCCAAACACACATGGCTAAATGGATGACAACTCACATAGCCAACCACACTAGCCAAATATGGCCAACAGCTCATAATACTCTGAAACTGGGATTAAGCATGCAACTCTGACTGGGATACCCTGGCTGATAGGGCATATGATAAGAAGCTAGATAGCAAGCTTAAATAAGAATACAACTGTTCAGTTGGATAAAGCATACAACTCAGAACTGGGATTTACAGGAGTCTGGGGGCTTGCAGCCCCTGGCAAGCTGAGGGGCAAGATGACAGTCGCAGTTTGAGCAATGTGAGGACATGCCAAAGGCAGGGCCCCAGAAGCTTGTTTATAAAGAAGGGGACCAAAAGGTACCAGGCACTGCTGACAAATGCTGACCAAATGCTGACCTAAGGCTGACCTAAGGCTGCTGTAAGATTGGTCAGCCTGACTAATAAATTGACTAAGCATTAGTAAGCAATCTTTGTCCCCTTCCTATAGCTGTCAGCCCATGTCAGTCCACCAGTCACAAATTCACACACCAGTCACAGGGCATCACAGGACACTCACACCAGTCACAAGGTACTCACACCAGTCACAGGGCACCAACACCAGTCACAGGGAACTCACACCAGTCACAGGGCACTCACACCAGTCACAGGGCAACTCACACCAGTCACAGGGCAAGTCACAGGGTACTCAAATCTCACACACCAGTCACAAGATGCTCACACCAGTAGTCACAGGGCAACTTGCAGGGCACTTGGGCCAGTCACAGGAACTCCCACACCTGTCACACCTGTCACAGGGCACTTAAAACTCACATGCCACTCACACACTACTCACACACCACTCACATGGTACTCAAAACTTGCACACCATTCACACACCAGTCACACACCAGTCACAGGGCACTCAGAACTCATCACATGCCACTCACACACCAGTCACACATCAGTCTCAGGGCACTCAGAACTCACATGCCACTCACACACCAGCCACAAATCAGTCACAGGGCACTCAAAACTCACACCACTCACACACCACTCATGGCCTTTGGAACTCACATTTGTACCACTCATACACAACTTCCAGGGCACTTGGAACTCACATACCACTCAACTGACACACCAACACACCACTGATAGGGCACTGGACACTCCCATGGCTTACTGTCCACATGGCCAAACACTCACATGACCAAACATGGGCAACAACTTACATGGCTGATAACTCACATGGGACCACCACATGACCAAACATAGCTGGCTGACAATCCACATGGCCAACAACTGAGACTGGGTGGTCAACAACACACCACTCACATGGCTTACTGTCCACATGACCAAACACTCACATGACCAAACATGGGAAACAACTTACATGGCTGACAACTCACATGGCTGACCACCACATGGACAAACATGGCCAACAACTAAACAACAAATCATGCAACCAACCATGGCTGACCACTACATGGCCAAACATGGTCAACAGTCCACATAGCAACAACTCATACCCAAACATGGCTGACAACTCTAACCACTACATGGCCAAACACACCCAGCCACAGCTGACAACTCACATGGTCAACTCACACAACCAAACATGGTCAACAACACACACCCAAACACAGCTGACACAACTCACTTGGCTTACTGCCCACATACATAACTAAACATGGTCAACTGGCAGATCACACTCATGTAGCTGACCCTCATGGCCAAATATCATCAACCACTCACATGCTCAATCCACATGCTCAATCATCCACATGCCAAACATGGCCAAGCTCACATGGTCAATAAGTGACATATCAAACTGACTTGGCAAGTACTATGGGCTGCCACTTTGTGTGGCAGGTCTGAGGCCTTTTCTTAAATTCCTATTAGCAAATCTCTAACACTCTACCCCAATACCAATCACATTCAATGCCTTCATCTGATTCAGTGAGGAAGAGGATGGAAGCAGTCCCATACTATTGGGATGTCAGGCAGCTATGATGTGGCAGTGCCCAAAGTTTGGCAATGCATGCCAAGTTGCATCTTGGCAACTGGCTATTTGGTTTACCAAGATTGTACATTTGTCTGTTCATGCTGGGGAAAAATAGATGATGCTATCATGGCAATTTGCTGGGTTTTAACAGGAACATAGGGTCCACCCCAGCATAAGACCAATACCTCATTTCATTTGGCCTTGGAACATGGCCAATAACTTACATCACCAACCCCCCACATGGCCAAACATGGTCAAACATGGCTGACCTCTCACATGGCCAAACATACAACAACACAGACAAGTCACAGACTTGAAGTAGAATGTTTGCAGACAGCCACAGTGCCCACAGTACTGACAGTGCTGACAGTGAATCTGCAGTGAATTGGCAGAATGTTGACAGACAGCTGCAGTGCCCACAGTAATATTGGCAACAGTACTGACAGTGATGATAGTGAATCCACAGCCTGAGTGAATCTGCAGTGAATCTGCAGTGAATTGGCAGAATGTTGATGGACAGCTGCATAGCAGTACTCAAGGGGGAATCAGCCAGCTAAAAATTAACCAGGGTAGGATTTTTTTTTAAGCAATGTGGATGATCCCCCCCCCACCTACCCCGTGTGAAAGACATACCAAGTTAGGTCTGACATACCACAAAAGGAAACTTTTTATTTTGTAGACATGACATATGCACAATAAGACATGTAACTAGTTATCTTCTAGCCCATTTGTATGATTTATGATTGTCACAACACCAATTCTTAGGTGCATACTCAAGATCAATGCAATGAAGATGAAAATACCTCATTTCACACCCATGGTGTGCACATTCAATCATGGTGGTGCCTTCTTTGATTTCTTCTTCCCTTACAACTGAGCCACAAATGCAGGCATGCACTTTGGCCATGTCCCACATCCGCTGCTGTCATCTGCTTCAGGTTGGTGCTCCATCCAAAGTAAAGGTGTCAACTGTCATCTCATGACTTGCAAAAAGATTTTCTGTTGCAGTGGTTTCCAGTAATGATTCGCTGCATGGAGGTGCCTCAGTCTCATGGCCAGCCTTGTCTATTTCTGGATTATCCTTGCTGGTAGCCACTGGGTGAGTCAGAGGAGCTGAGGCAGTGGGGGTAGAACCTTCCCCTGTAATCATTATGGTTTCTTGTTCTTCTGTTTCAGACTTGTCCAACTGAACATGTTCATCTTCAGAGAAGGGCCCATCCAAACCATCTTCAAGCCCGGACTGCACATAGGCCTTCTCAGAATGAGGAATGATGCTCCTAAAGTAGCGCAAATTCAGAAAAACGAGCACTGGCAATGATAATAATGACTCATGTAAATGGAACTCGAGCACAGTGGGCATCAGACAGTTGCAAAGACATCCCATGTCTGGGATCTTGCTTACTTCTTTTCTTTTTGTGTTGATTGGCCCATATGACATGAAGGCCAGTGCATTCCGCTTGACCAATGACAAAGCCATCAGCTATACTTTCAGGAAAACTTGCCAAAGGGTGGTTTTTTGTATAGTGGGCTGTCATGCTGTACTTCCAGACAAGAGAAGCACTCTCGGGACAGTGAGGACAGCACATTGGAACATTTGTACATGGAGAATTTGGCAACGAAATTGATGCAGGGCCATAAGAGAACCCTTTGTCGATAAGATTGGGACAAAGGGATCGTTTTATGTCGATTTGCCACAAGCTGTTG
Source organism: Amanita phalloides (assembly GCA_032173475.1). Classification (NCBI taxonomy): domain Eukaryota; kingdom Fungi; phylum Basidiomycota; class Agaricomycetes; order Agaricales; family Amanitaceae; genus Amanita; species Amanita phalloides. Next base: position 53,944 of record JAENRT010000052.1, on the reverse strand, counting down.
TGATTCTTTCCTTTATGGAAATGGAACAGACATAACAGTGATAAACAGAAACAGAGGCCGCAATACTCCTCAGCTTTATCAATCGTTGGATCAAATAAAAGGTGGGCACCAATATGTTCAATGACTTTGAGCGGTTTTGTCCGGTCTAAAATAAGTGGTGGATGGCACTTTGGACAGATATCTGTGTCTGCCATGCTCAGAGTTGTGCTACCATCAAATTCGCAAACGAAGGCTGCTTTACCTGACGTACAATAAGGGAATGAATCTTGTTGCTTGATGACAGGAAGAATGGAGTGCTGGTCATGAGGAATGCTGGAAAAGAGGGACAATGCCAGCACGCAGAGCTCACTCATCTTGAATAAATATGTTGGTTTGCCCAGTGTTTTTGTTGAAATACAGGGGCTGACGGGTTGGATAAAAGCGCCCCTTGTCTTAGCCAGCACTTCAATGTATTGGCTATTCCATGTCCAGTCATATGGTGGCCTGAGCTCGTCATCAGCAGACTGAGAATCCAGAGCCAACTTGGAGAGACAGAGGATTTGGAACTGGACTTCAACAATTGGCTCTACAAGCATGTTGACGGGAGTTTTAAATGTTGTGCAGGAATCAATAAGTATCTGGCTGACATGAATGACAGTGAGGAAAATGTGATTGCTGCTTCGTATGAGTGTAACTGCTGGATCGCCAATACACAAACAGTTGTTGCCAAGAACAGACTCGTCGTGACCCAGCACTGTGGTAGAAGACCCCGTAGTAGATATGCTAAAGCATGATAGTCCAGCAACATGCTTTAGTCGGTCAGTAGACCCGGGACTCATTGAATACTTGAAGAATTCCCTGAGAACCTTCGCTTTGTGGATCTTCTTGCCGTTCAACTCAATGAATGGTGAGTGCTTGTTGCATGCCTGGGTTGCCATATGATCTTCAAGATCCATGTCGCCTGATATAACCTCTGCCAGAGAGTTCGATGATACATCTGTATATGCAGAGTAAGATGGTATATTGAATCGAGGCTAAAAAACCATAGATTTACCTGTGATTTGATCCTGTGCCATGTCATTCTCACAATCGCCCTCTTCTCCTTCTTCCAAATCATCCTCCCAAAGCCGGAAACCTCCTCCAAACAGAAAAGCCATGTCAACATCATGCCACGATTCAAGTGCATGGAGTGCCTGTGGCAAACCCAATGTTTCAAATTCTTGTTCTACTCGCTGTCTGCCAAGGTTCCATGATGTTATCAGCAAGACGTTGGACACGCAGACATCGCCCTTCCACAAGGCCGGGTTTATGTGGTCTATCTTGCCAGAAATGTCCCCATTTTCATCATCAATTGCTTGAAGTTTCAGACAGTGAGGCGCTCAATCCCATTCGCAATGCTCTGCAAGGATAACTGCACACTCTGAAATGTTCATTAGGCGATTAGCAAGCTGGTAGATGTCGCAGTTGTGATCCATGCCGCTCATAGTGCGAGTAACTCCAAAAGTTCCTTCGAGCCTATTGGTGCCCGTGAGTATCAAGTAAAATTTGCCTTCGGGGGTCCATGTTTTCACTTTTGCGACGCAAAAGTAGGCATTCTTGATCATAAGCATTATGTCAAAGTATGTCTGGGATGGTATGAAGGTGGTGCTGGCGTTATTATTTGTATAGAGAAAGAATGTGAGATGCGCTGTGGCGCTAAGGTGTGTAAGTTGTTCATGAAGCGATAATGACGTTTGGATGTAGGGAAGAACAATATATTTGAAGAGTTGACCGAGTATGCAAATCGCACGTCATGATGAAGCGATACTGGGGCTGTCTGTTGACAGCAGTTCAGGAAGCAACCAGACTTCTTTCAGGAGCATGTATGCTAAAGGTACATCCTGTCAATCATTGGGATTAAAGAGATGGGTAAGACGGTTCTCTGAAATGCTGGCCAACTTGAGGTGAAACCATAACAGCAAAGGTGTGATATGAGTTCCGTGGACCATAGTCCCACGTTTACGCAGGAGGAAATTTCTGAGTCTTTTAATGACATGTTTGTAATCCTTATCAACCATAAGATCTTCATCACCAACAAGCAAATTGAGGAATCGAAGTTTACTGAGGAGTGGGTATATGGTCAAATCGGGGCTCAAGCTGTGCTTCTGGGTTATCTGCATAAGCGCAGATCCATGACGAGATTCGCCATCTGATGCAATGAACATCAGAGAGCAGCCGATCTTGCTTTCCTCGTTCTTACAGGCTCTGACGAGACTTTCTATTAATTTTGCGTGTGTATCTGCATCTTCTCGCTTGCACGTTCCTGATATCAAGAAAGGTAGCACACTATAAATGTGTGGGTTTTCGGAAAGAATGCCAATGGCAGCTATAGTGGCCTGAAGAATGGAATTCATGATCAGCTCAACGCTTGAATGTGTAATCGTCACTTCAAAACACGTACCTCGCTTGCAAAATGAACTTCCTGACCCGATATCGCATCACATAATTCATGAGCCTGCTCGATGGAACAGAACTCTGTCCCAATTCGGTGACTGTGTTCATGACAGAGCCCAAGGACCTGGTTACTTCGGTCGTCCCATTGTGGTTGTCGTTCAATCACTATTTCATCGATCATAAGTGCATAGCTACAGCCGCCACTGCGTGCAGGAATGTTGGGTGATGAGAAGAAAAGCTGTAGGTTGTGCTGCAGGTTGGCAAGTGATGGTACAGTAGACACTGTCCATAAAGGTGGTAGCACAGAGCAATGCCTGAGCATGCTCACACCCAGAGTGCTGAGAGATTGGTGTGCCAGTTCTGCCACTCTACTGCCACCCAACCTTAAAAATAACAGCCCCTGGAGCTTCTCCTCTTCGGTGTAGTTCTTTGGTTGGTACAGACCCCTCATGGCTTTATCCAGGTGTTGCATTAAACCATGAATTCCACATCGATTATTCAGCGCAGTTCGAATCAAAGCATCCAGCTGCAAGACTTTACTTTCTCCCATTGCCATGAGAAACCGTTTATGTTCACCAAGCTCTCAGCTGGCAACTAGCAGTTTTCTCATGGCATTAAGGTTTACAAACCGCATAGCATTATTGGCCTCCGTTTTTCTCCATATGATTTGAAGAAGACCACCGATCGGCTGATACACATGTGGTGTATTCTTGTGAATTCCCTCCCTCATCCTCTTCATTATCCCCTCCATTGCTGCGCTCAATAATACCACCCTGCAGGCCCGGCATGCCCTTCCATTCTCTTCTGATTGCGAGCCTTGACAGTGGCTGGACTGCACCCACAACTGGTTCTCGATGATATGGATGTCCCACAGCAAACATTTCAGGTCGTGCAACATGAACAGGTAGGAGGAGTATGGTGTCTGACTGGGTAGGAGGGGTATGTGAATTCCTCTACATACCTGCTTTTGACATCGCAGCTGATTCATATTCTGCACCGATCCTAAATTGGCAGTTTTGTCCATCCCAGAACTCCCATCATGCGCATCCATGTCAATCAGTTCGGATGAAGAACGGACTATGCTATTATCCATTTTGGCAGTATTTACACTAATGATGCTATATTTTAGTTGAAAACTGACTTCCCAACATACTACAAACAGTCACCTTTCATGAATAGCACCAACCAGCTGCTTGACCTTTCCTTCAAGCAATCCAGGGCTCATGCGCTTCTCGATAAGCAGGTATTCAATAAATTGACATAGACCCATTGTGCTGACACTATTCTGTTGAACCAGAATTTGTAATTCAGCTTGTGATTGCCCAAATCCCAATACTCGGTTCAGAATTGGGTCGGCCAGTTCCCAGACATCATCAGTAGGAGTATCAAGGCTGACAAGGTGCGTTGGATGGCCAATGAAGTCTGCAAGTTTGTTCATATCCCTAGGTACTTCACCATCACATGGGAGTCATTTCACCACACCACGCAACTTCCTCAGTAACAGGGCTGCATCAGGGTGACATGAATGTGGCAAAGGTACATTTTTGTTTGGACTAATCGCAGTAATGATGGAGGCCTGATGCATTACTAGCCGATCACCACCAGGTGAGGCCACTGGTGCCTCATGTCAATTCTCCCTGGAGAAATCCAGTGAGAAAAGCGTTGGTTGCCTGCTGGCTGATGCCTCGGCAGCCTTCGCTTTTTTTGTCGCTTGACATTTCTTCTTTCCTTGGTGCTGGATAATACCAAGTGGGCCTGCCCAGCCTACCTGAATCATTTCACAGCATTCTGGGCACTCAACACGGAAATCTTCCTCATAAACCACTTTCTGAGTTCATTTTTCATCAATCATATCTGATACCATCTACATTTTACAATCATGACCATACCTTTTCTTTTGGAGCCATTACTAGTCTGGAAATACAATACTAGCAAGTAGTATAGAGCAGGAAGCAACAAAATTTATCGACCCCATGCTTCGTCAAGTTGCTACAAACATCAAGAAGCATGCTGTCAATGTCTCTGTATCTAAAAATAGAGGGCCGGGAATTTTTTGGTAAGTGTCAGGTAGGGTACCCTCCCCCCCCACCCTGGGTCTCGGCATCTTGGGCCGATTCCCCCTTGGCAGTACTGAACAGTGCTGTTGTGCCAGTGGCTGACCACACATACATACATAGCCAACAGTGATGAGCTCAGGAGGAGTGAGTCACCCAACAATGAGGAGTAACTTGCTCTTGCTGCCTGCATACATGCTTCCATCAAGAATACTGACATGGAAACCACCTACAGGCAGTGAGCATATGAATCTCAGCCTCTGCCTGGTGGCTCAAATCCTTCTGCTACTGGCATGGGCAATCCTAGTAGTAGTGAGATAGACAAGGTACACAAAATTCTTATCTTCTTCTGATGTCATTAGCAGTTAAAGGATTACACTTCCCAGTACCCCACCCAGTCTCTCAGTTTCCATGGATATCATACATATCTAATGTTGGAGTACATGGAATTAAGATGTTACAACCCATGCGAACATTTTCATTTTCTTATGTCAGCACCTTCCTTTCCTGACTACCTATGCATCACCACTTCATTTCTATGATTATGCAATGTCACCACTCACATAAGCATGACCCTTTTCATCTATGACATATGCCTACCTTCGCCTCGTTTCTATGATGTCACTATGATATCACTAATAATGCATTATGATCTCATAGCTATGATATCATTCTCTAACACATTCATTACCTTTTACAGACAGTAGGTTCATGTATAAATACGAGAGTTTGTCTTAGGTCGAACCTTAAGTTTGACTTAGCTTGTAATACACAAGTTACATCTCTGGGAACTCCTAGTTCTGGTGAGATTGTCAAAGTTGTTGTTCAAGTGCTCTCATCCACCTCACTCATCTCAAGCCTGAGTCCCCTTTGTCAGACTTAGTGCTGTCTACTCAATCACATTTCGCCAGACTTCACATTGTTATTGTCTTGGACAATCCTCATGGCATAACATCATTGATTAGATTGGACAACAACTTGTCATCATAACATAAGATACAAAACTTTACTTCACCTGAGGAGATGCAAACAATGTCACTAGTAAGACCACAGTGGCAGTAGAATTTGAGGTATTTGACCCATGCTGAGCTGTGACCCAGTTTGGGTGTAAATAATTTTAGATGGCCTGTCCCAGAAAAACTGCTACTAAATAGTGTTTGAATACTAGTACTAATCGGCTGGATCACATTAGAAGAAGTTGTGCAACAGCATGCTCCCAAGTGGATGTCAAGCATCCAGGTGTGCAATGGAAGCAGACACAAAGGAAGGAAGAGGTGTATACCCTTGCTGTGTGCTCAAGTAGAATACAGTACCAACTGCATGGGAGCAAAAAGGCTCGTCATCAAATACAGGTGGTTTTTGTCACTGTGGACAGGGCAAGGAAACTGACCTTGAAGCTCTACAGTGCAAGGCATGATTATCTTATCCAAAGAGCAAGTGGGGGAGAGGCTCACACTGGAGATTTTACAGCACTACAAGTTGGAGAGAGGTGCATGTGCAGCCTGGTCTGGTGCTGAAGTGCAGGCAAAAGCTCAAGGAAAAACTGTAGTGTGGCACCACTAATGTACAGCAGATGGTCACAAGACATACAATAGAAACAACAATGGCCTTGGCATTGACACACATGATAACTGAAAGTGAGCATCATCCTCCACTTTTCTGCCAGCACACACTTATTCCCACTCCTAGTACAGTCTGAGGAAGAATACTAGTTGTTTACCCACCTGTATTGAAGGTGATACCCTATCCCTCTATCATCTATGATCCCAGCTCTTACCCAGAAGCCACAAGTATCATCAACAGTCAGTCTGAGCAGTGTGGATGGTCCTAAAGTATCAACACTTTCCAGACCACCCCATACAGGGAATGTGTACTACTAGTACTACTCCTCTGGAGGAACCTTTTCCTTTGAAACTGCAAAGTAGTCTACAGAGAAAACTCACCCAGACCCAAAAATCATGTTGCTATGAGATATCTGGTGCACCAACCTTCACATGCCAGCCTGTCTCTTCACCTCAATTTTGAGTGTTTCTTCTCTCTCTCCCTCTCTCTCTTGTTGAATCCTCATGGACTGCTGCCAGGTGTAGCATTTTTTTATAGCATCTGGTGGTGCCACAAGATGGGTTTTCAACAGTGTTTGGACCAAGTTGGCATCACAAGAGGCTAGGTTGGATGTATTATGTATATGAGCTTAAATTAATATATGTGATGTTTCTGGTACTTGACTCTTACTGTTGTATTGCATACTAGTACTCATTCAAGTAATTCTTTCATGCTTCCATCATGACCTCATTGAATGGAGACAGTACAATATACATGATATACAAACAACTCTTTTGCCAACACCTTTGGTAAATCAATCTTCAATAGAGAGCTTGAATTTGGCAGAGCTCCAAGCTACAGTGACTCACAAACTTGACACTTGTGAATGCTGTTTATCATTTCTGCATGAGTCTGTCCCACTGTGAGTCCACCTCTGCTGTCTGGCCCTCACTTACATCAGTAAAAATTAGGGTTTTTCTTTGAGAATCCCACCTCTCTAGTACTAATGGTTGCATGCAAAAACATTTGAAGTTCATCTTACCTCCCCTTACATATCCCATGCCAGTGTGCATGACTTTTACTATGTAAGCAATTAATTGCTTCATTTTCTCACAGCTATGTGAGGGTTTGGCCCAGGCAGCCATGACAATACTTCCCCACTTATCTTCAGTGATGGGTTTTGGACTGAAAGTGCATGACAAGGATGCACAGATACCTTCATGCAAAGTCATGCCAGTCACCATGAGGCACTGCCAGTGTATTACAGTACTGGTAGCCATGGACAAGGTAACATGTGCAACAACTTGCAGCATGACTACACCAAATGAAGGGAGCCCCAGCCAAGTTATGGCTCAAAAGAAGGAATTTTCCTGTCTCTGTCTGTGTCATGCCCACTGGACCATGTCTGGTGCCCTCTTTGTCTGCCACACACCTTTCACCCACAGCATTAGTGTACATCCATAGCATGCCACAGTGCCAATGCCAGTAGCCTAGAGCTACCATTTGAGTTGCTCTGCCTAGTAGTGCCATCTGTGCTCTGCCAGCAGCCACCTACATGTCAATCAAGGACCACATCATTCTGGGTAGACTAGAATTACTTCAGATATGCAGATTTCCCCTCATCTCTCTTGCTCCCTGCTTCCCACCCACTCTCTTACCCTCTTACTCACCCCTTTGCTCTCACCCTCACCTCTCTGTCTCCCTTACCATTGCCCTCACCCTTGCCCTTACCCTCCCTTACCCACAGGTATACCCCACCTGGGTGTCATTTCCACACCCATGCCAGTGGGAAAGAATAACCATACTCACTACTATGTCAGGGTGTGGGTGTGGGCCAGCCTCTGGACACCCCAGTAGTAATTTGTCCCTTCTTTCATTCTTTCCCTTTAACACACTTTAGGATTCAAATAAAATTCAGGAAAATGTATGGTAAATTGTACATGTGTTTATGAATATTATTATACACATTCAAGGGGTTTAAATACTCACTTGTGGTCTTGTGGTACAAAAATCTGCCCACCATGCCTACTACTACTAGTAGTCATAGTAGTGCACTGCAAATGACCTCAACACCAAAGTTATACTAGTTCACCACTTCAGTCCTGAAAGGGCTGACATGAACTTACAGTGGGCTTATCTAAGTCCATGAAATGATTTCATGCTGATGAATAGTACTAATACTATACTCATCATAATATGATAGTATTGAGAGGTGGAGAACACATTTAATGGTAGTACATGAGCAAACAGGAAGTCAAAGGAGCCACTTCATCTGCAAAGTAACTGAAATGCATGGTAGTCAGAATACTTGCTAACATAGTATGTTTTAAAGGCATACAGGCTGTGAGATGGATGTAATTCAGGGTCAAGGAAGTCCTGTCCATAGACTGGGATTAAATGTGCTGCATGCATTATGTGATTCACATGAACAACAGTTCAAACCATTTCACAAGTGCACAAGAGTATTGGTATACTTTCAGGAATTTGAATGAGAAGAACAGGACAACCTGACCAACATGCATTCCTGCCAAACCTGACAATGTGGGGTCTTTTTCCACAAATACACAATCATGCCTTGGAGGGCCATTTCTCCAAGATGGTGTACTATGGATGACTTGATGTATTACACCTTGAGCATGGCACATCATATCACTTGGTGCATAAAAGTGTGCATGGGCAGAGTGAAAAATATGGATATGACCATTGACTTCAGGGTAGTCAGAGGCATCAGGCTCATCATCATTTGCACTGGAAGAATGGATCTGGTAATATAGAAACTTGTGCACTAATTTTGGGAACTGGGGTACTTTGATATGGGATGCAATCTCTTTGAGGTTCTTTGGATAACCTCTGTGTTAGGACAGATCCCACCACAACCACAGGTCTCACAAGAGAAGAGAGAGAACAGAGACAAGCTTTTATTGACACAGTAGAAAAGTAAGCTGGGTGAGAGCAAACTATCTAGAGTCTTAGGACTCCTACCTACAGACACTCCTCCTTATATACCTCAGCCCATGGTCTGTGTGCACAGACTGCACTGCCCCGAAGGCTATGCACATGCAGCAACAGCCTAGGCCCCTCCATAGCCAGACTACTCCAGACCCCTATGCCTAGACCTTTGTATAGCCACCCATGGCTTACCTAACCAGTCCTTCCATAACGAATCCCCTAAGCCCCTATGCGTATTGGTATGTCGTCCTGTGTCTGTAGGTCTCCAGATAAAATATAGAAAAATAAGGAAAAATAGATATAGTCATAACATGACCCCCCCTTTAAGGCTTCACATCCTGGGAAGCCACGTTGGTTGTAAAAGTTTCAATTTGAGCTCCTAACGAACTCATGCCACACGTCTTCTTCAGCATATATATCTCGGCAGTCACCTTTCCACCATTGCCAGTTGCACTTGAGCTTTTCAAGGTATTCACACTCGAATTTCCCATCCTCCCATCCATACAGCCACTTTGCGATTGGGATCACTGTGTGGTTTTGCCATTTGTGGAAACTGGCACTTATGTCGCACACATTGACCATCTGCCAGGGCGTGCTAGGGTTCGCCTTATGGAATTTCTGAACTTCCTTCTTGGCATTGTCCAAATTTTCCACCAGTTCCCATGTTGACTCCTCAACAGGATAATTTTTCCACTTGATGAGGTACTCTAAGCATCTGCCACCATGTCCACTGACTCAACTATCCATGACTTCCTCTACTTCATATTCATCATCCTGGGACTCCTTGACCATTTGCGCTTCTTTGCGTGATGCAGCTTTTTCCTTTTGAGCAGGAAAAACTGGTTCTTTATATGGTTTGAGGTGGATCTCATTGAATACATTATAGATTTTCCAGGACATGGGAATTTTCAGCTGGTATGCAGACTGCCTGATTTTCTTCACAACCTCCAGGGGACCCACAAACTTGCCATCTAGCTTTTTGGTGACTCGAAGTGTTGGGAGATTCACTGTGCTAAGGTAGACTTTGTCACCAGGTTGATATTGACATGCTGGTGCCTTTGACTCATCATATTTCCGCTTCATAGTTTCCGCGGCTTTTTCAAGGGCAGCAGTGGTGTTGGCATGAATTCCCTCAACTTGTTTGGCTAGATCTTCGACAGCCACAACCTTGGGCATGTAAGTTGGATTAAGACCCTTGTAGGGATGTCGTCCATAGTTCATGAAAAATGGAGAATACCCTGTCACTGAATGCGCCCGATCATTGTGACAGAACTGTGCTACTGCGAGCCAATCACTCCAGTTATTCTGTCGATGATTCACAAACATGGTGAGGAATTCCTTAACCATTTGATTTACGCACTCCATTTGTCCATTGGTCTGTGGATGATATGTGGTTGAGTGATTTGCTTTAATTCCCAACATGCTGTAAAGGTTGTCCGTAAATTTAGACATGAATTGTGGCCCTCAGTCACTGATGATCTTCTTTGGTAATCCATGTTCCCTGAATACGTTATTGCGGAACAGAGTGGCAACCCCTTGTGATGTAATGGTAGATGTGGTTGGTAGAAAATAGGATTTCTTTGTGAATCAATCCACTATTACCAGAATCATGTTGTTTCCTTTTGATTCTGGGAGTGGCCCAATCAAATCCATGGAGATGATTTCCCATGGCGCCTCTGGAACCTCATTAGGGTGAAGGGGTGCCACTCGAGCCTGTCTATCCGGTTTCGCTTTTTGGCAGGTTTCACATCCAGCAATGTAATTCTGAATGTCCTTGCGCATCTGTGGCCACCAAAAGTCCCTTGTCACTAGTTCAACTGTTTTGTCAATCCCTGGATGCCCCCAAGAGTGATATATTGCTAATAGCAATTTGCGAGTATGTATGTTTGTGGGGACATAAACCCTGCCTTTCCATTCTACTAGTCTGTTAACTACTTTAAAGTCCTCATTATTATTGTCCAATCCTGTCCAAACCTGAGTCTCCCATTGTCAATTAGGAATTTTCCAGATGTCCTTGATGATGTCTTCTATGGCCCTGTCATCATTGTAAACCCTGACAAATAAATCTTCTTTAAGCAAGATTACTCCTTCATTATCTGGACCTCCTGGATGATGATCTGCCCTTCGTGACAGGATATCAGCCTTGGAGTTTGACTTCCCAGATCAGTGTTTAATGATGAAATTGTATTCTTGCAAGTCTGTGACCCATCATGCTTGTTGTCAATTAAGGTTTTGTGGCTTTCGGAAGTACTTCAAGTTTTGATGATCTGATAAGACCTCTACAATCTCTTTGGCACTTTTGAGATAATGCGACCATTCATAAAAAGCATGCATTACAGCTAGCATTTCCTTATCATAGATTTCATAATTCCGTTCTGCATCATTTAAGGCTTTTGAAATAAATGCCACTGGTCGCCAAGATTTGTCTTTGCCCTGTTGAGACAAGATTCCACCGATTGCAAAATCGGAAGCATCTACTTTGATTCGAAATTGTCCCTCATTGTCTGGAATCTTGAGTACAACCTCCCTCACCACAAGGTCTTTCAGTCCCTGAAAGGCTGCGTCTTGTAGTTCAGTCCAGAGCCACTCGTCCTTCCCCATCAATTTGGTCAGCAGTTTAGCTGTCAATGCAAAACCTTCCACAAAACGTTGATAGAAGTTTACAAAGCCCAAAAATTGCTGAAGTTCCCTTTTACAAGTGGGGGTTGGCCACTCCACAATTGCTTTAACCTTGCCGTTCTCCATTCAAATGGAATCTTCACTAATTACCAGGCCCAAAAAATCGATTTCAGGTCAGTCAAACCAACATTTCTCCGGTTTGAGTGACAACTTGTGATTCTCCAATTTTGCCAGAATATGGTTAACATGTTTTGTATGTTCATCTTGTGTGGACAAGAACACTAGTATGTCATCCATATAAATAACAACCCATCCCTCGGCGACTTCTTGTCTGAAGATGTTGTTCATCATGGTCTGGAAGGTTGCTGGCGAATTGGTTAACCCAAAGAACATGACTAATGGCTCGAGGAGCCCCCTATTCATTCGGAAAGCTGCCTTCCACTCATCACCCTGTTTGATGCAAACATTGTTGTATCCCCAGCGGATATCCATTTTTGAGAATATTTTAGCCTTGGATAATTTGTCCACAAGTTCACCAATAAGAGGGAGTGGGTATCGATTTTTGATCATCATTTCATTTAACCACCTATAGTCCTGTACCGGTCGTAGTTTTCCATCCTTTTTCTTAACAAAGAAGAAGGGAGACGCCATTGGTGATTTACTGGGCTGGATGCATCCTGATTCCAAATTCTCCTTAAGGAATTCATCCAGCTGCACCTGCTCATCACGATTAAGTGGGTAGATTTTGCAATCTACTGGTTTTGCCCCTGGGATTAATTCAATTGCGTGATCCCATGGGCATCTCAGTGATAATTCGTCGAAGGTTTCCTTTTCAAAGACCTTTTGGTGTCCTAAATAGTGTTTAGGCACTACCTCCTCCAGAGTACGCTTTTGAGCGGTTTCAGATTCTTTTGCCACAATATTGGTTGCTACTGATCGCAACCTGAGTTCTGGTTCTCCGATTTCAATAGCCAGTAATCGTTCACCCTCCTGGAGCTTTTCCAATGGGTCTACTTCGTCCTCGGGTTCTTCAACTTGTGATGATGTCCAGCAAGTTCCAGGACACCATGTAAACCGAACTTCTTTTTG
>JAENRT010000052.1:24786-41254 GCA_032173475.1 Amanita phalloides | reverse complement strand
ATCAACCTTAAAAATGAACAGCCCCTGGAGCTTCTCCTCTTCGGCTGTATTCTTTGGTGTACAGACCCTCATGGCTTTATCCAGGTGTTGCATTAACCATGAATTCCACATCGATTATTCAGCGCAGTTCGAATCAAAGCATCCAGCTGCAAGACTTTACTTTTCTCCCATTGCCATGAGAAAACCGTTTATGTTCACCAACTCTCAGCTGGCAACTAAGCAGTTTCTTCATTGCATTAAGGTTTACAAACCGCATAGCTTATTGGCCTCGCGTTTTCTCATATGATTTGAGAGACACCGATCGACATTGTGATTCTTGTGAATTCCCTCCCTCATTCCTCTTCATATCCCCTCCTTGCCACGCTCATAATACCCACCTGCAGGCCGGCATGCCCTTCCATTCTCTTCTGATTTGCGACTTGACAGCTGGCTGGACTGCCCCCACAACTGGTTCTCGATGATAGTGGATGTCCCACAGCAAACATTCAGCGTCGTGCAACTATGAACAGGTAGGAGGGTATGGGTGTCTGACTGGGTAGGAGGGGTATGTGAATTCCCTCCTACATACCTGCTTTGACATCGCAGCTGTTCTATATTCTGCACCGATCCTAATATTGCCAGTTTTGTCCATTCCCAGAACTTCCCATCATGTGCATCCTATGTCAATCCAGTTGGATGAAGAACGGACTATGCTATTATCCATTTGGCAGTATTACACTAATGATGCTTATATTTTAGTGAAACTGACTTCCCAACATTACTACAAAACAAGTCACCTTTCATGAATAGCACCAACCACTGCTTGACCTTTCCTTCAAGCAATCCAGGGGCTCATGCGCTTCTCGATAAGCAGGATTAATAAATTGACATAGACCCCATTGTTGCTGACACTATTCTGTTGAACCAGATTTGTAATTCAGCTTTGTGATTGGCCCAAATTCCAATACTCGGTTCAGAATTGGTCGGCCAGTTCCCAGACATCTCAGTAGGAGTATCAAAGGCTGACAAGGTGCGTGGATGGCCAATGAAGTCTGCAATGTTCGTTCATTCCCTAGTACTCACCATCACATGGAGTCATTCACCACACACGCCAACTTCTCAGTAACAGGGCTGCACTAGGTTGACATGAAGTGGCAAACGTACATTTTTGTTTGGACTTAATCCGCAGTAATGATGGAGCCTGATGGCATTTACTAGCCGATCACCACCAGGTGAGGCCACTTGGCTGCCTCATGTCAATTCGTCCCTGGAGAATCCCAGATGAGAAAAGCGTTGCGTTGCCTTGGCTGGCTGATGCCTCGGCAGCCTTCGCTTTTTTTGTCCTTGACATTTTCTTCTTTCCTTGGTGCTGATAATACAAGTGGGCTCGCCAGCCTACCTGAATCATTTCACAGCATTTCTGGGCACTCAACACGGAAATCTTCCTCATAACACTTTTCTGAAGTCATTTTCATCAATATATCTGGATACCATCTACATTTTACAATTCATGACCATACTCTTTTCGGAGCCATTACTAGTCTGGAATACAATACTAAGCAAGTAGTATAGAGCAGGAAGCAAACAAAATTTATCGACCCAATGCTTCGTCAAGTTGCTACAAACATCAAGAAGCTGCTGTCATGTTCTGGTATCTAAAAATAGAGGCCGAATTTTTGGTTAAGTGTCAGTAGGTACCTCCCCCCCCACCTGGGTCTCGCATCTGTGCCGATTCCCCTTGCAGTACTGAACAGTGCTGTGTGCAGGTGGCTGACCACACATACATACATAGCAACAGTGATGAGCTCAGGAGGAGTGAGTCACCCCAATGAGGAGTACTTGCTCTGCGCCTGCATACTGCTTCCATCAAGAATACTGACATGGAAACACCCGACAGGCAGTGAGCATATGAATCTCAGCCTCTGCCTGGTGGCTCAAATCCTTCTGCTACTGCCATGGCAATCCTAGTGTAAGTGAGATAGACAAGGTACACAAAATTCTTATCTTCTTCTGATGTCATTAGCAGTTAAAGATTACACTTCCATTACCCCACCCAGTTCTCTCAGTTTCCATGGATATCATTACATATCTAATGTTGAGTACATGGAATTAGAATGTTACCAACCATGCGAACATTTCATTTTCTATGTCAGACCTTCCTTCCTGACTACCTATGCATTCACCACTTCATTCTATGATTATGCAATGTCACACTCACATAAGCATGACCCTTTCATCTATGACATATGCTACCTTCGCCTCGTTTTTATGATGTCACTATTGATTATCACTATAATGCATTAGATCTCAAAGCTATGATATCATTCTCTAACACATTCATTACCTTTACAGACAGTAGGTTCATGTATAAATACGAAGTTTGTCTTAGGTCGAACCTTAAGTTTGACTTAGCTTGTATACACAAGTTACATCTCTGGGAACTCCTAGTTCTGGTGAGATGTCAAAGTTGTTGTCAAGTGCTCTCATCCACCTCACTCATCTCAAGCCTGAGTCCCCTTTTCAACTTAGTGCTGTCTACTCAATCACATTTCGCAGACTTTACATTGTTATTGTCTGGACAATCCTCATGGCATAACATTCATTGATTAGATTGCGACAACAACTTGTCATCAAACATATAAAACTTTACTTCACCTGAGGAGATGCAAACAAGGTCACTAGTAAGACCACAGTGCAGTAGAATTGAGGTATTTGACCCATGCTGGAGCTGTGACCCCAGTTTGGGTGTAAATATTTTAGAATGGCCTGTCCCAGAAAACTGCTACTAAATAGTGTTGAATACTAGTACTAATCGTGTGGATCACATAGAGAAGTTGTGCAACAAGCATTGCTCCCAAGGGATGGCAAAGCATCCAGGTGTGCAATTGGAGCAGACACAAAGGAAGGAAAGAGGTGTATACCTTGCTGTGTGCTCAAGTAGAATACAGTACCAACTGCATGGAGCAAAAAGGCTCGTCATCAATACAGGTGGTTTTTGTCACTGTGACAGGGCAAGGAAACTGACCTTGAACTCTACAGTGCAAGCATGATTATCTTATCAAAGAGCAAGTGGGGGAGAGCTCACACTGGAGATTTACAGCACTACAAGTGGAGAGAGGTGCATGTGCAGCCTGGTCTGGTGCGTGAAGTTGCAGGCAAAAGCTTCAAGGAAAAACTGTAGTGGCACCACTAATTACAGCAGATGGTCACAAGACATACAATAGAAACAACAATGGCCTTGGCATTGACACACATGATACTGAAAGTGAGCATCATCTCCACTTTCTGCCAGCACACACTTATTCCCACTCCTAGTACAGTCTGAGAAGAATACTAGTTGTTTACCCACCTGTATTGAAGGTGATACCCTATCCCTCTATCATCTATGATCCCAGCTCTTACCCAGAAGCCACAAGTATCATCAACAGTCAGTCTGAGCAGTTGTGGATGGTCCTAAAGTATTCAAACACTTTCCAGACCACCCATACAGGGAATGTGTACTACTAGTACTACTCCTCTGGAGGAACCTTTTCCTTTGAACTGCAAAGTAGTCTACAGAGAAAACTCACCCAGACAAAAATCATGTTGCTATGAGATATCTGTGCACCAACCTTCACATGCCAGCCTGTCTCTTCACCTCAATTTTGAGTGTTTTCTCTCTCTCCCTCTCTCTCTTGTTGAATCCTCATGGACTGCTGCCAGGTGTAGCATTTTTATAGCATCTGGTGGTGCACAAGATGGTTTTCAACAGTGTTGGACCAAGTTGGCATCACAAGAGCTAGGTTGTGATGTATTATGTATATGAGCTTAAATTAATATATTGTGATGTTTCTGGTACTTGACTTACTTTGTATTGCATACTAGTACTCATTTCAAGTAATTCTTTCATGCTTCCATCATGACCTCATTGAATGGAGGACAGTACAATATACATGATATACAAACAACTCTTTGCCACACCTTTGGTAAATCAATCTTCAATAGAGAGCTGATTTGGCAGAGCTCCAAGCTACAGTGACTCACAAACTTGACACTGTGAATGCTGTTTATCATTTCTGCATGAGTCTGTCCCATGTGAGTTCCACCTCTGCTGCTGGCCCTCACTTACATCAGTAAAATTAGGGTTTTTCTTTGAGATCCCACTCTCTAGTACTAATGGTTGCATGCAAAAACATTTGAAGTTTCATTTACTCCCTTACATATCCCATGCCAGTGGCATGACTTTTACTATGTAAGCAATAATTGCTCATTTTCTCACAGCTATGTGAGGGTTTGCCCAGGCAGCCATGACAATACTTCCCCACTTATCTTCATGATGGGTTTTGGACTGAGAAGTGCATGACAAGGATGCACAGATACCTTCATGCAAAAGTCATGCCAGTCACCATGAGCACTGCCAGTATATTACAGTACTGGTAGCCATGGACCAAGGTAACATGTGCAAACAACTTGCAGCATGACTACACCAAATGAAGGGAGCCCCAGCCAAGTTATGGTCAAAAGAAGGAATTTTCCTGTCTCTGTCTGTGTCATGCCCACTGGACCATGTCTGGTGCCCTCTTTGTCTGCCACACACCTTTCACCCACAGCATTAGTGTATCCATAGCATGCCACAGTGCCAATGCCAGTAGCCTAGAGCTACCATTTGAGTTGCTCTGCCTAGTAGTGCCATCTGTGCTCTGCCAGCAGCCACCCTACATGTCAATCAAGGACCACCATCATTCTGGGTAGACTAGATTACTTCAGATATGCAGATTTCCCCTCATCTTCTCTTGCTCCCTGCTTCCCACCCACTCTCTTACCCTCTTACTCACCCCTTTGCTCTACCCTCACCTCTCTTTCTCCCTTACCATTGCCCTCACCCTTGCCCTTACCCTCCCTTACCCACAGGTATACCCACCTGTGTCATTTCCACACCCATGCCAGTGGGAAGAATAACCATACTCACTACTATGTCAGGGTGTGTGTGTGCCAGCCTCTGACACCCCAAGTAGTAATTTGTCCCTTCTTTCATTCTCCCTTAACACACTTTAGGATTCAAATAAAATTCAGAAAATGTATTGGTAAATTGTACATGTGTTATGAATATTATTATACACATTCAGGGTTTAAATACTCACTTGTGGTCTTGTGGTACAAAAATCTGCCCCACCATGCCTACTACTATAGTAGTCATAGTAGTGCACTGCAATGACCTCAACACCAAAGTTATACTAGTTCACCACTTCAGTCCTGAAAAGGGCTGACATTGAACTTACAGGCTTATCTAAGTCCATGAAATGATTTCAATGCTGATGATAGTACTAATACTATACTCATCATAATATGATAGTATGAGAGGTGGAGAAACACATTTAATGGTAGTACATGAGCAACAGGAAGTCAAAGGAGCCACTTCATCTGCAAAGTAACTGAAATGGCATGGTAGTCAGAATACTTCCTAACATAGTATGTTTTAAAGGCGATACAGGCTGTGAGATGGATGTATTCAGGTCAAGAAGTCCTGTCCATAGACTGGGATTAAATGTGCTGCATGCATTATGTGATTCACATGAACAACAGTTCAAACCATTTCACAAGTGCAACAAGAGTATGGTATACTTTCAGGAATTGAATGAGAAGAACAGGACAACCTGACCAACATGCATTCCTGCCAAACTGACAATGGGGGGTCTTTTTCCACAAATACACAATCATGCTTGGAGGGCCATTTCTCCAAGATGGTGTACTATGGATGACTTGATGTATTACACCTGAGCATGGCACATCATATCACTTGGTGCATAAAAGTGTGCATGGGCAGAGTGAAAAATATGGATATGACCATTGACTTTCAGGGTAGTCAGAGGCATCAGGCTCATCTCATTTGCACTGAAGAATGGATCTGGTAATATAGAAACTTGTGCACTAATTTTGGAACTGGGTACTTTGATATGGGATGCATCTCTTTGAGGTTCTTTGGATAACCTCTGTGTTAGGGACAGATCCCACCACAACCACAGGTCTCACAGAGAAGAGAGAGAACAGAGACAAGCTTTTATTGACACAGTAGAAAGTAAGCTGGTGAGAGCAAACTATCTAGAGTCTTAGGACTCCTACCTACAGGACACTCCCTCCTTATATACCTCAGCCCATGGTCTGTGGCACAGACTGCCACTGCCCGAAGGCTATGCACTGCAGCAACAGCCCAGGCCTCCATAGCCAGACTACTCCAGACCCCTATGCCTAGACCTTTGTATACCACCATGGCTTACCTAAACCCAGTCCTTCCATAACGAATCCCTAAGCCCCTAATGCGTATTGGTATGTGTCTGTGTCTGTAGTCTCCAGATAAAATATAGAAAAATAAGAAAAATAGATATAGTCATAACATGACCCCCCTTTAAGGCTTCACATCCTGGAAGCACTTGGTTGTAAAAGTTTCAATTTGAAGCTCCTAACGAACTCATGCCACACGTCTTCTTCACATATATATCTCGCAGTCACCTTTCCACCATTCCAGTTGCACTTGAGCTTTTTCAAGGTATCACACTCGAATTTCCCATCCTCCCATCCCATACAGCCACTTTGCCGATTGGGATCACTGTGTGGTTTTGCCATTTGTGAAACTGCCTTATGTCGCACAACATTGACCCATCGCCAGGGCGCGCTAGGGTTCGCCTTATGGAATTTCTTGAACTTCCTTCTTGGCATTGTCCAAATTTTCCACCATTTCCCATGTTGACTCCTCAACAGGAATAATTTTTCCACTTGATGAGGTACTCTAAGGCATCTGCCACCCATGTCCACTGACTCAACTATCATGGACTTCTCTACTCATATTCATCATCCTGGGACTCCTTGACCATTTGCGTTCTTTGCGTGATGCAGCTTTTTCCTTTGAGCAGGAAAAACTGTTCTTTATATGGTTTGAGGTGGATCTCATTGATACATTAAGATTTTCCAGGACATGGGAATTTTCAGCTGTATGCAGACTGCCTGATTTTCTTCACAACCTCCAGGGACCCACAAACTTGCCATCTAGCTTTTTGGTGACTCGAAGTGTTGAGATTCACTGTGCTAAGGTAGACTTTGTCACCAGGTTGATATTGACAGCTGGTTGCTTTGACTCATCATATTTCGCTTCATAGTTCCGGGCTTTTTCAAGGCAGCAGTGGTGTTGGCATGAATTCCCTCACTTGTTGGCTAGATCTTCGACAGCCACAACCTTGGGCATGTAAGTTGGATTAAGACCCTGTAGGGATGTCGTCCATAGTTCATGAAAAATGGAGAATACCCTGTCACTGAATGCGCCGATCATTGTGACAGAACTGTGCTACCTGCGAGCCAATCACTCCAGTTATTCTGTCGATGATTCACAAACATGGTGAGGATTCCTTAACCATTGATTTACGCACTCCATTGTCCATTGGTCTGTGGATGATATGTGGTGAGTGATTTGCTTTAATTCCCAACATGCTGTAAAGGTTGTCCGTAAATTAGACATGAATTGTGCCCATACTGATGATCTTCTTTGGTAATCATTTCCCCGAATACGTTATGCGCGAACAGAGTGGCAACCCTGTGATGAGAATGTAGATGTGGTTGGTAGAAAATAGGATTCTTTGTGAATCAATCACTATTACCAGAATCATGTTGTTTCCTTTTGATTTCTGGGAGTGGCCCAATCAAATCCATGAGATGATTTCCATGGCGCCTCTGGAACCTCATTAGGGTGAAGGGGTGCCACTCCGAGCCTGTCTATCCGTTTCGCTTTTGGCAGGTTTCACATCCAGCAATGTAATTCTGAATTGTCCTTGCATCTGTGGCCACAAAAGTCCCTGTCACTAGTTCAACTGTTTTGTTCAATCCCTGGATGCCCCCAAGAGTGATATATGCTAATAGCATTTGCGAGTATGTATGTTTGTGGGCGACATACCCTGCCTTCCATTCTACTAGTTCTGTTAACTACTTTAAAGTCCTCATTATTATTGTCCAATCCTTTCCAAACCTGAGTCTCCCATTGTCAATTAGGAATTTTCCAGATTGTCCTTGATGATGTCTTCTATGGCCCTGCATCATTGTAAACCTGACAAATAAATCTTCTTTAAGCAGATTACTCCTTCATTATCTGGACCTCCTGGAGATTGATCTGCCCTTCGTGACAGATATCAGCCTTGGAGTTGACTCCAGATCAGTGTTTAATGATGAAATTGTATTCTTGCAAGTCTGACCCATGCTTGTTGTCAATAAGGTTTGTGGCTTTCGAAGTACTTCAAGTTTTGATTGATCTTGATAAGACCTCTACCAATCTCTTTGGCACTTTGAGATAATGCGACCATTCATAAAAAGCATGCCATTACAGCTAGCATTTCCTTATCATAGATTTCATAATTCCGTTCTGCATCATTTAAGGCTTTTGAAATAAATGCCACTGGTCGCCAAGATTTGTCTTTGCCCTGTTGAGACAAGATTCCACCGATTGCAAAATCAGAAGCATCTACTTTGATTCGAAATTGTCCCTCATTGTCCGGAATCTTGAGTACAACCTCCCTCACCACAAGGTCTTTCAGTCCCTGAAAGGCTGCATCTTGTAGTTCAGTCCAGAGCCACTCGTCCTTCCCAGTCAATTTGGGTCAGTGTTTAGCTGTGATGTGAAACCTTCCACAAATGTCATATAAAGTTTACAAAGCCCAAGAATTGCTGGAGTTCCCTTTTACAAGTGGGGTGGCCACTCACAATTGCTTTAACCTTGCCGTTCTCCATTTGAATGGAATCTTCACTTAATTACCCAGGCCCCAAAAAGTCAATTTCTGGTTGGTCAAACCAACATTTCTCCAGTTTGAGTGACAACTTGTGGTTTTCCAATTTTGCCAAAATATGGTTGACATGTTTTGCATGTTCATCCTGTGTAGACGAGAACACCAATATGTCATCCATATAAATAACAACCCATCCTTCAGCGACTTCTTGTCGAAAGATGTCATTCATCATTGTTTGGAAGGTTGCCAGTGAATTGGTTAGACCAAAGAACATGACAGTGGCTCAAAGAGCCCCTATTTGTTTGGAAAGCTGCTTTCCACTCGTCACCCTGCTTAATGCGAACATTATTGTATCCCCAGCGGATATCCATTTTTGAGAATATCTTAGCCTTGGGTAATTTGTCCACGAGTTCACCAATAAGAGGTAGTGGATATCGATTTTTGATAGTCATTTCATTTAACCACCTATAGTCCTGTACTGGTTGGAGTTTTCCATCCTTTTTCTTAACAAAGAAGAAAGGGGATGCCATTGGTGATTTACTAGGCTGGATCTGTCCTGACTCTAAATTTTCCTTAAGGAATTCATCCAGCTGTGGTTGTTCATCATGATTAAGTGGATAGATTTTGCAATCTACTGGTTTTGCTCCTGGGATTAATTCGATCATGTGATCCCATGGGCGTCTCGGTGGTAATTTGTCAAAGGTTTCCTTTTCAAAGACCTTTTGGTGTCCTAAATAGTGTTTAGGCACTACCTTCTCCAGAGTGTGCTTTTGAGTGGTCTCAGATTCCTTTTGTGCATATTTGGTTGCACTGATCATAATCTAAGATTCTGGTTCTCCAATTTCAATAGCCAGCAATCATTCACATTCCTGTAACCTTTCTAGCAGATCTACTTCATTAGTCTTCTTCCTCAGGTCAACTTGTGAGTATGTCCAGCAATTCCAGGACACCATGTAAAACCGAACTTCTTTTTGCTTCCAGTCATAGCGGATATGGTGTTTAAGCCAATTCGTGACTAAGAACAAAGTCTGTTTTTTCCTAATCGTGCCACACTGCATTCTATTATTTCTTCATTGATCCCCAATTCGCAGTTTAAATGTGTCATGTATTCATGCCTTCCCATTGCATTCTGAGATCCATCCACATTGTAGACTGTAACGGCTTGACAGCGCTGTTATTTAATTTGTGTTGTTCCACAATTCTCGTTAATACAAGAGCCCGTACATCCGAATCAACTAGTGCTAAACACATTGATTGTTTCACAGTATCCATTGTTGTAAGCACACGCTTAAATCATTTGTTTAACCTGTGGTGTGCACAATTTGTTGCATAGTTGTGCTAGATTCACAGTGCCTCTTGTTCTGATAATTTGTTGAAGATCCATGTACTACTTAGTATGACTCATTTGATCATTTTGTTGGTACCCATTCTTTTAGACAACAAACTGCAGTTTCGTTATTTTCCTGCCAGATCTGTCTTAATACCCAGCTGGGTCCAAGGGGTAAACCGATTTGTTTTACGCTCACACTTAAGTTTTGTATCTGATGAATGAGAGGGAACATTCTATAATAATTCTGGTACATTACACAGGATCATTGTCTGATACCGAAACTCTACTAGGCACGTGTGGAGTGCTGCCTACTGCTGTCACCAAACCCTTTTCTTTTCCCATCTCCCATTGCTCCTCCATGAGCTTACTCAATTTTATTCTACTAATGGCCTTGCCTTCTCGTTCCTATGTGTATTTCTTTGGTTCTTTGCAGTCCCTTGCAAAATGACCCGTTTTTCCGCAATTGTAACATGCACCCAGTGCGCGTTTGACCTTATCAACATCCATGGTGTTGGGATCATGAGTGGAAGACAATGCCTGAGCTGGTTTATAGGTTCGTGTGTTTGATGATGACTTGGGTTGTTCCTCCCTGAAGGGAGTCTTTTTCTGTCAATCACCATACACTTCCCTGGCCCTTCGGTAAGCACGTGCTAACTCCGTGACCCTTTCCATCACTTGATCAAGATCGTCACCATCATCAAGATCCCTGATCTTGATTAATTCATAGCCTAAATTGGGATTAAGCCCTTTTTTGAAGTGATCCTTTGCCACGCTGGAGTTCCACCCTGTCAGGGGCAACAATGCCTTGAACTCGATGATGTAATCTTCCACCGCTCTACTACCCTGTTGTAGTTTCTGGATTTGCTCAACAGCATGCTCCCTTGTTTCTTTTGACATAAAGAAATCGTGCATCTGTTGTTTAAGATCACTCCACCCTAGAAATGGCAGCTTGTGAGTTTGAGGTGGTCGTGCATAGTATGTGGCTGTGGTTCTGGACACCATGACATATCGTCCATCACGTCGTTCCTGGTAGGATTAGTCATTTCCCATCCCGTTGAGTTGTGAACTCTTTCTTCAATATCTCCACATCACTGTCAATTTGTTCTTCATTTTGCAGTGCCAGTCCCTGCTTTGTCTCCTTTGCCTTTATGAATGCATTGTTACAGCAAGGTTATTTTTCATTGATTGTCACACTCATGTGCAAAGTGGAAATACTACGTCCATATGCCTGCACCATTGTCCATGTGCGCTGCGTCTCCTTCGAATATCGGGTAATTCCAGTTTAACCAAGGATCAGGCAGGTTTGTGCTGGTTGCGTATCTTGATATTCATTGATTAGTGTTGCACTAAGGTACCCATATCCATTGGCATTGTGTTGGTAACCACGATCCATCAGTTGTCTCTGGACTACTCGATCTGCTATTTGCTGTTTGGTTCTTCCCATGCTCCACTCAGGATTCAGCTGTAATTTGGCTCGCGGCCCGGTTCGAAGTAAAATTCGAACTGATTGATGGTGGTGTGCAGTAGTTCCGTCATGTGTTCTGTCCATTCAAATCCCATTTCGATGTGTCCAAGATCCCCATCCATGATAGCTTGCATCATGGGCCATCCATTTGTCCCGTTTGAGCTGATCCTTACATGGAACCCAACCCATTTATTTTGTCGAACCACCTTGAATTTTACAAGTTGGTTTGATCTGTACTCCGGATTGAACTGGTTCACAGTATGTACTGATGGGAATGCTGGCCATTCGAATTGGTTCCATAGCTCCTCTTTGAACAAGGCTAGATAGCAATACCCTGGAATGTCCGGTGTCATTTGATCGAAGATTTTGACCATGCTTTGGACTTGTTGTTGGAATCGCCTGTTTGGGTGGTTACCCAGTAGATTGAACCTTATTTGATGGATTTCTCGACTCAGGAACTGTGTTAGGTTATCATTTCTAGATGCTCCCACGGTATAATCGCCATACCCGTGGCCTTTTAATCTGTACATTTCTTCCCATCCATGCATTCCATGATCCATGGTGGACACATGAATTCATTTGAGCTCTGGCATGATTGTAGATTTAATGATCGCTGTACTTTCACGATATTGATACTGCCAGGACAAAATTTTATTGACTGTTGGGAATGCTGGCCAGTTGAATAGATCCCAATACCATTGTTTGATCAGGATGAGGTAGCAATAACCAGGAACTCGGTTATGCAACAGCACTACTCGGGGTCTCTTCATGTATCAGTCTGACCCATCATCCCAATCCAGGGCACCCATGTGTTTACAGTCATGACCTGATCGTACTAACAATCTAATCATGTCCCCACCTCTAGGTCCGGTGGGCATTCGCTCAATATGGTAACAGTCATTGTATCCATATGTGCGTCTAATTTGTACACGTCCATTAGGGTTCCTAAGATTGTGATCCCATGAGTTGATTTCCTGAATTTGAGGAAACGCTGGCCATTCATACATGTCCCAGAATTGACTTTGAATCAAAATCAAATAACAGTATCCCAGTACATCCGGGTGTAATACATTTTTGGTATGAGCAGGGCACGGATATGGATAAGGAATGTCTATCTCCTTTTCGACTTCCCTTTTCCAGTTGTTAATCGTCTGTTGCTTTTCCTCATTGAACCCCTGCCTGGGTTCAGTGTCTGCGGATAACCAATCTGCGACACATGGGACTTTGCCATGCCACCAAGTGGTATCTGCACCTGTAGTCCTGGTTAGCAACTTGCTAGGTCCAGTGCGAGCAGTTACCGCTTGGGCATATGACATGGGCACTGGTGTTGAGCATGCCGTTGATGGTTGTCCTGCTACCCAGGATGGAGTGGTTGAAGCACAGCCTTTTCCCTTTTGGGATTCCTTTTGTCCGCCAAATCGGGTGTACTTGCTATATTTGCCATGTTGCTCCATTCATTTCATGTCCTTCCAGGTATAGGATTCGTCCTCATGTGGACACAATGCTGCTTTTTCGATAACATGGTACATGCTTGCCTTATGGTGGTCCTGAAGACCAAACTTGATGGTCTCGTCACTCATTTCGGGTTCCCAAGACAGGATCTGAGTGACAGTTGGCCAGGCAGGCCAATCGAACTTGTTGTAGAACTCCTTCTTAAACAGGTACATATAGCAGTACCTGCTTCGTTGCCAGGGCTGATCCTCGGGGATGTCCGTGATATATGTGCTTGGCAATTTTGGATGAGTCAATGCTTTGACCCAATTGTCCGTGTACGCGATGTCTTCCCCAATGAGTTTGAGAAAATCGGCCAGGCCTATCAAAGGAGATGTACCAGGGTCTGATTTCATAATCAGGGGCGAGCACAGGAATGGTGTATTGTGACGTGTATTTGATATTCTTTCTGTTTGATACGCACCTTCATGTATGGATCGGGTCATTTCCCATCCAATCGTTCCTGATTAGCGATCTCGGCCATTCCCCTGTTATAGCTTCGGGTTTTGATGTTCCCGTTTTTGGCGTGCATCAGCCGATTCCGTTCCTTTGGCGACAAGACCAAACCATTATGTTGCAATGTAATGATGTTCCAGCCCATCAATAGGAGCTGGATGTTTGACGGCNCTGTTGCTTTTCCTCATTGAACCCCTGCCTGGGTTCAGTGTCTGCGGATAACCAATCTGCGACACATGGGACTTTGCCATGCCACCAAGTGGTATCTGCACCTGTAGTCCTGGTTAGCGACTTGCTAGGTCCAGTGCGAGCAGTTACTGCTTGGGCATATGACATGGGCGCTGGCATTGAGCACGCTGTTGATGGTTGTCCTGCTACCCAGGATGGAGTGGTTGAAGCACAGCCTTTTCCCTTTCGGGATTCCTTTTGTCCGCCAAATCGGGTGTACTTGCTATATTTGCCATGTTGCTCCATTCATTTCATGTCCTTCCAGGTATAGGATTCGTCCTCATGTGGACACAATGCTGCTTTTTCGATAACATGGTACATGCTTGCCTTATGGTGGTCCTGAAGACCAAACTTGATGGTCTCGTCACTCATTTCGGGTTCCCAAGACAGGATCTGAGTGACAGTTGGCCAGGCAGGCCAATTGAACTTGTTGTAGAACTCCTTCTTAAACAGGTACATATAGCAGTACCCGCTTCGTTGCCAGGGCTGATCCTCGGGGATGTCCGTGATATATGTGCTTGGCAATTTTGGGTGAGTCAATGCTTTGACCCAATTGTCTGTGTATGCAATGTCTTCCCCAATGAGTTTGAGAAAATCAGCCAGGCCTATCAAAGGAGATGTACCAGGGTCTGATTTCATAATCAGGGGCGAGCACAGGAATGGTGTATTGTGACGTGTATTTGATATTCTTTCTGTTTGATATGCACCTTCATGTATGGATCGGGTCATTTCCCATCCAATCGTTCCTGATTAGCGATCTCAGCCATTCCCCTGTTATAGCTTCGGGTTTTGATGTTCCCGTTTTTGGCGTGCATCAGCCGATTCCGTTCCTTTGGCGACAAGACCAAACCATTATGTTGCAATGTAATGATGTTCCAGCCCATCAATAGGAGCTGGATGTTTGACGGCGTGTCAAACAGTCGTTGCCAGATTTCGGATTCCGGATCCATATCATTTAGCAGCCCCTCCAGGGTCTGCCAGTCTTGCTCTGTTTGGGTGAGTTCTTTCTCAACCCATTTCCTTTGTTGGAGATCTTCCTGACGTTGCTTGAGAAGTTCTTCCCAAGCGTCCTCTTGTTCATGGAGGACTTCCTGTGTGTGCTGCCATCGTTGCAGTGTGAGTTGTCGTTGTTGGCCTTATACTGCGCCTTGTGCCATTGGTAATATGCCCTAACATGGGTGTCGTGTTGTCAGTTGTCAGTGACAATAGTGACCGACTGAGTAATTTCTTCCACACACTCCTGTGCCCATTCGATTCCAAATTGTTTTCCAGCCTGCACGAGAGTGAGGCCAGTGCAGGGGATGATGTAGTTGAATAAAGAAGCCATTGTTGCTTCCATGGTTGTTGCCTTAGACCTTTTAAGTAAAAAGGCTGTTGTCTGTTCTTCAATATCCACGCTTCCTAACGTAGATATTCTTTGATGCGGTCAATAACGCACCCACACTCAATTCTTGGATTTAATTCCACCAATTGACCTAGAAGCGTGGTGCCTGGGGTTTCACTCGAGTGTCCTCGTGCTCAGATTGATTAGATCTGATACGTAATTGGTGTCTCGAGACTGTTCTCCTTGCTACATGGCACACTAATAGATTGCTTTCGCTCGTTCCTGAGCTTTTCCAAAACAAATGGTATAGCCTGCTGACCAGTGCCTGCCTGCACTTTCAATCACACAGGGCTATTCTCGTCCAGATGTTTTGTGTCGACAGTAACCTCACGGTAGTAGTCCCTGATGATGATCAAGGAGGCTATCTGTGGTCGATGTCAGGGGCGTTCCTCAAGAGCTGCTCGTTGTTACACCAACAGAGTGTGGACAGAGGTCAGATGGGCAAGTTTGAGGGAACTCGTCGAGAGTGCGCACAGCGACAAGCAAAGGATGCTTGGCATGGTTGCCAACGATGGCAAGAGGTGTGGTAAAAGACTCTAGATTATGTTAGGACAGATCCCACCACAACCACAGGTCTCACAAGAGAAGAGAGAGAATGGAGACGAGCTTTATTGACACAGTAGAAGAGTAAGCTGGGTGAGAGCAAACTATCTAGAGTCTTAGGACTCCTACCTACGGACACACCTCCTTATATACCTCAACCTCTGGTCTGTGCGCACAGACTGCACTTCCCCTAAGGCTATGCATGCACAGCAACAGCCTAGACCCCTCCATAGCTAGACTACTCCGGACCCCTATGCCTAGACCTTTGTATAGCCACCCATGGCTTACCTAACCAGTCCTTCCATAACAGATCCCCTAAGCCCCTATGCGTATTGGTATGTTGTCCTGTGTCCGTAGGCCTCCAGATAAAATATAGAAAAATAAGAGAAAATAGATAGGTTCTGCATCACCAAGAAGGATGGAAAGTCGTTGTGCCTTGTCCACAACTTGCAGCCACTCAATGCCATCACAATCAAGGATTCAGGCCAGCTGCCAAATGTGGAATTACTTGCTGAGTCATTTGGTGGGTATGCATGTTACACTACATTCAATCTGTTTGTTGGTTTTGACCAGTGCTGGCTTGCCACTGAGTCCCGAGACCTTACCACCTTCCAAACACCACTCAGCACCTTCCGACTAACATCCATACTGATGGGGTATACGAACTCTATGCAGATCCAGCACGGCGACCTCACCTTCATTCTGCAAGATGAGATTCCACACATCACTAAACCTTTTGTTGATGACTGCCCTTGCAAAGGCCCAAAGACATGCTACGAGCTACTGGACAGCACCTATGAAACTATTCCTGAGAACCCAGGTATCCAATGCTTCGTATGGGAGCACATGGA